>OY759274.1:18963559-18988559 GCA_963662155.1 Lamellibrachia columna
AACAAAGAATCAACTCGCAACATATCATTTATCTGCAAAACGCGTTATATCCAATTTGTGTGTTTCAAGACAAATCAAGTTCTCTGTTGCACGTTGTTAAAGCACAAGATAAGAAAACCATTATTTAATTAAATTATTGCGTTACACTTTTGTACTTAAGAGTTTCTCTAGTTATTTCATTTTTACCCCATCACTATCAACTCGATGGCAGCAAACAACCATTCTTAACTACATTTACCCTACTTTACTGTTATGTGAACTCACTCGAGACACAGCCATGAGAGAGCCCCCCCAGTGTGGCTGTATACACCCAGTGTGGCTGTGTACTCACTGGGGACACAGCTCTGAGAGAGCCCCCCAGTGTGACTGTATACATACAGTGTGGCTGTGTATTCACTGGGGACACAGCCTTGAGAGAGCCCCCCAGTGTGGCTGTATACACCCAGTGTGGCTGTGTACTCACTGGGGACACGGCCATGAGAGAGCTCCCCAGTGTGGCTGTATACATACAGTGTGGCTGTGTACTCACTGGAGACACGGCCATGAGAGAGCCCCCCAGTATGGCTGTATACATACAGTGTGGCTGTGTACTCACTGGGGACACATCTCTGAGTGAGCCCCCCAGTATGGCTGTATACATACAGTGTGGCTGTGTACTCACTGGGGACACAGCTCTGAGTGAGCCCCCCCAGTATGGCTGTATACATACAGTGTGGCTGTGTACTCACTGGGGACACAGCTCTGAGTGAGCCCCCCAGTATGGCTGTATACATACAGTGTGGCTGTGTACTCACTGGGGACACAGTTCTGAGTGAGCCCCCCAGTATGGCTGTATACATACAGTGTGGCTGTGTACTCACTGGGGACACATCTCTGAGAGCCCCCCCAGTGTGGCTGTATACATACAGTGTGGCTGCGTACTCACTGGGGACACAGCTCTGAGAGAGCCCCCCAGTGTGGCTGTATACATACAGTGTGGCTGTGTACTCACTGGGGACACATCTCTGAGAGAGCCCCCCAGTGTGACTGTATACATACAGTGTGGATGTGTACTCACTGGGGACACAGCCATGAGAGAGCCCCCCAGTGTGGCTGTATACATACAGTGTGGCTGTGTACTCACTGGGGACACAGCTCTGAGTGAGCCCCCCAGTATGGCTGTATACATACAGTGTGGCTGTGTACTCACTGGGGACACATCTCTGAGAGAGCCCCCCAGTGTGGCTGTATACATACAGTGTGGCTGTGTACTCACTGGGGACACAGCTCTGAGAGAGCCCCCCAGTATGGCTGTATACATAGTGTGGCTGTGTACTCACTGGGGACACAGCTCTGAGAGAGCCCCCCAGTGTGGCTGTATACATACAGTGCGGCTGTGTACTCACTGGGGACACATCTCTGAGAGAGCCCCCCCAGTGTGACTGTATACATACAGTGTGGCTGTGTACTCACTGGGGACACAGCAGTGAGAGAGCCCCCCAGTGTGACTGTATACATACAGTGTGGCTGTGTACTCACTGGGGACACAGCCATGAGAGAGCCCCCCAGTATGGCTGTATACATACAGTGTGGCTGTGTACTCACTGGGGACACAGCAGTGAGAGAGCCACCCTGTGTGACTGTATACATACAGTGTGGCTGTGTACTCACTGGGGACACGGCCATGAGAGAGCCCCCCAGTATGGCTGTATACATACAGTGTGGCTGTGTACTCACTGGGGACACAGCTCTGAGAGAGCCACCCAGTGTGGCTGTATACATACAGTGAGGCTGTGTACTCACTGGGGACATGGCCATGAGAGAGCCCCCCAGTGTGGCTGTATACATATAGTGTGGCTGTGTACTCACTGGGGAAACAGCAGTGAGAGAGCCCCCCAGTGTGGCTGTATACAAACAGTGCGGCTGCAGACAGATGGCTGGGGAAGAGAAGACACTGGAGTCTAACTTCAGACGCCACACCACGGTCTGGCTCTACAACAAAACAACACATGTACAATGTGACGTTTTCCCAATTAAAACCCTTCAATTCAATGTTGTTTAGTCTGTCTCTCTTTGCAGACTCGTTTCATGAAAAACTTTAAAAAACATGTTTTTGTTTCAGTGAAATCATCAGACTAACTATTAAATTACGTTTGACCAGATCCGATATGGCAATTCAAAGTTTTGCAAGTTACCCAATCTAACAAGACTTAACAAGATAGCCATCCAAAACTACAAGTTCCAGATGGCCAGTGGACAAGGAAGTCAGGTTGATCGAGAGTCCAACAATTTTATCATCTATGTATAGCCCTCCTTTATCAGATATATGTCTATTTTATTTTTAAACATATTCACACTACTAGCATTAATGCAATCATTTGACAGTTTGTTTGATTCATTTATCACCCTCTGTGAGAAAGAGTACTTTCTACTGCCTTCTTTAAGTTTGAAGAACATATTCCTATCAATATACTCATAACCATTCATTTATTTTAAACACTTCTCTCCTGGTCTCTAGTGTTGTCAAACCACATTCTAATAAGCGACCTTCATAACTTAGATATCTCAATTCTGGAATCATTTTAGTTGCTCTTTGTTGTATTCTTTCTTATCTGTCTATGTCCTTCTTACGATATGGTCTCCATGCTTGTATACCACCAGGTATATTCCAAATGCTAACTATTGCTTTGTACAGGGGCACAGTTAGCTGTTTCTCCTTATATGTGCTAATTAGCCCTAGAGTTTCACTGAACTGAATACTTGCTATTTTTTCAGACCATTTAACCAATTTATCTAGATCATCCTGAAAACTGTAAATTTCAGTACTTTGCTAGATATATCATCTTCCAAATCATATATATATATATATATATATATATATATATATATATATATATATATATATATATATATATATATAATATATATATATAAAATAGTATTGGTTCTAATACTGATCCCTGTGGTACCTCCCAGTTTGAAATATCAACTGCTACAACCAACTTTTGCTTTCTGTCTTCTGTATGTAAGACACTTTTCTATCAAGTTGATTACATCATTACCTATACCATGGACTTTTACTTTATTTAAGTAACAATCTTTGACATGGCACTTTATCGAAAGCTTTCTGAAAATCTAAGTAGACAACATCCACTGGTGACCCATCATCTACCCACTTTATAATTTCTTCCAAAAAACATAAGAGACTGGTTAGAAATTACTTTGCTTTTAGGAACACATGTTGAGATGTATTTATTAATTTATGTTTTACAAGGGATTCCACCATGTGGTCTCTAAATTAATGTTTCTAATAATTTGCATACAACTGATGTTAAACTCACTGGTCTGTAATTTTCTGGTTTGTTCCTCGATCCTTTCTTAAATAGCGGTGTAATGTTTGCATCTTTCCATTTTGAAGGAACTATTCCTTCTTCTAATGACAAATTAAACACTTTTGTAAGTGGTGTACTAATTGGTTCCAAGACATGTTGAGTAAGGAAACAATTCTGTGTTAGAAATAGAAACTGATGGTCGTCTAATGATTCCCATTGTATATGGCCATGGTTAAAATCACCCATTATAACACATTCCCCCTTGTTCACCTCCCTTATAGCCTTTTGTAGTTTTACATCTTCCTCTTGTCCTATGTTTGGACTATGATAGACTACTCCTATTGTTAATGTTGAGTTCTTAGTAACTATGTTGCACCAAATTGCTTCCTCACAATCCGCTTCAATTTTCAGTGTTGGATATGCTTGGATAGATTCTTGATATATAAAATTACTCCACCTCCCCTTTCTCGGCTATCCTTCCTAAACATTACATAACCTGTCAGTGTTAACTCAGCATCTATTATATCTTTATTTGCCCATGATTCTGTGATACCTATTACGTGAGGGTCAATATCTTCTACCATAATTACTATGCTCCTGGCACTTAAGCGTACACATTTAAGTTCATTTTTTGAAATAATTGGCGAACATTTCTTTGGATGTGCATCCAAACACTCCATTGTAGTTTATTTGTACTCCATTGAGTTTTCTCTGTCTGTTCCCCCTGCACATCTAGTTTAAATAATTCACAGTACCTGTGCCCTCGTCGACAACCCTGACAAACTCACACCCAAGAACTGCAGCACCCTTCCTAGTCAGATGAAAACCATCTCTCATAAAAAAGTCATCTCTTCCCACAAAGTTTAACCACATGTCTACGAAGCCTACTCCCTCCTCCATACATCTCATGATCAAAGTCATCTCTTTCGAGGATTTGAACAAAAGTATTACTTACTATTACAAATCTGAACAAAGGTATTACTTACAATTACAAAGTTGAACAAAAGTATTACTTACAATTACAAAGTTGAACAAAAGTATTACTTACAATTACAAAGTTGAACAAAAGTATTACTTACTATTACAAATCTGAACAAAAGTATTACTTACTATTACAAATCTGAACAAAAGTATTACTTACAATTACAAAGTTGAACAAAAGTATTACTTACAATTACAAATCTGAACAAAAGTATTACTTACAATTACAAATCTGAACAAAAGTATTACTTACAATTACAAAGTTGAACAAAAGTATTACTTACTATTACAAATCTGAACAAAAGTATTACTTACAATTACAAAGTTGAACAAAAGTATTACTTACAATTACAAAGTTGAACAAAAGTATTACTTACAATTACAAAGTTGAACAAAAGTATTACTTACAATTACAAATCTGAACAAAGGTATTACTTACAATTACAAAGTTGAACAAAAGTATTACTTACAATTACAAAGTTGAACAAAAGTATTACTTACTATTACAAATCTGAACAAAAGTATTACTTACTATTACAAATCTGAACAAAAGTATTACTTACAATTACAAAGTTGAACAAAAGTATTACTTACTATTACAAATCTGAACAAAAGTATTACTTACAATTACAAATCTGAACAAAAGTATTACTTACAATTACAAAGTTGAACAAAAGTATTACTTACAATTACAAATCTGAACAAAAGTATTACTTACAATTACAAAGTTGAACAAAAGTATTACTTACTATTACAAATCTTAACATCAATGAACCTGATTTGTAATGGGCTAAATCAACTGAGCAGTTTTAACTGTATTTAAGAAACATTTAAAGGATGTGTAAAGTGTGCACAGTGTCATCTAACAATTGAGCAGGTAAGTGATATAAACATATCCTGGGGGGTCTAATTATAATACTTTTACACCAGGACAATAAGCAGGTGATATACATAGGATGCAGAATTAGCACAGAATTAGCACAATATAAAACAATAACAATTTCACATGTGTGGGCACCAATAAAACCAATCTGATTTCATAGAATTAATGGATATTCACTTGTGAGTTAATGAGTGGCATTCATGGAACAATACAGAGAATGTAAATGTACTCTTCATAACATTTAATTACAACTTAGTGACTCTTAAATACTTGTCAAAATCACATTTCATACAATGTGTTTAATAAATCTTGTTCTGTCATAATTTGTCGCTTTCTTTCATACTACAAGAAGAGAACCAACTGTAATTACCAGGATATCCAATGCATAGAGACAATGATCATGTGACCCAAAGTAGACATGTCCATTGGTTGGGTCGACACATGGTGAACTCTTGACCTCTGCCCCAGTTTGGAACTGCCAGAAGGTGTCACCAGTGATAGCATCAAGAACGTAGAGACATCCATCATAGCAGCCTAGAGCGGAACAGTACAAACATTTACAAAAATCAAAGGCTGCAACTTTAGCAATTTTTTTTTCACCACATGTGTTCGATAGAGAGTATTCAGACAAATAATCAGTTATTGAAAAAAGTGGGTTTTTATTGCAATATATTAAATGACGGTATCATGAATATATAGTAGATTACAGCCGAGTGCAGGAGAAAATGGTAAAAGTTCACAATAGATGAGGATGACTCATCAAAAGGGCGGAACAAATTAAGCGAGTGGTCCCCACTCCACCAGGAACCGCAGTGGATGAAGAATATAGTAGATTAGGCAAAATATTTATCAGGATAAACATATAATCAGAATTAATGACTGGACCTCCACTTGCAAAGTTGACCTCCAATAACAGTTCTGTTACTGGAGGTCAATACAGTAACAATTATGTTACTGGAGGTCAATACAGTAACAGTTATGTTACTGGAGGTCAATCCAGTAACAATTCTGTAACTGGAGGTTAATTCACTGTCATCATCAATGATTCTTGTATGTAACATGTTCAATGTCTTGTCCTGTTGTTTTATTATCAACATAAACAGTGAGTGACTCACCAACCACGATGAACTGGGCACACTTGGACAAGCAAGCCGAACCCTCAATCCGATCCCCAAGTTCAGCCTTCCAGAGTACCAGACCCGACCCAAAGTCAAGGCCAACAAAGCTGTGAGAGTGTGACCCAATTAAGATGACCCGAGTATCGTCTCTGTAAACATACAGAGTTTTGATGACTCTACAGGGGTGTACAGTGACCACAGATATTGTGAGAGTGACCTGTTTGTTCTGACAACAGCCCTGTGGCAACAACATGCAGGTCTCTAAGGCTTGATGGGTCATTAAACAGTGCATGTATTCATGTACTTGTACTTACTTGTACTTACTTGTACTTACTTGTACTTACTTGTACTTACTTGTACTTACTTGTACTTACTTGTACTTACTTGTACTTACTTGTTCTAACTTGTACTTGTAGTTTTATGGGTTACACTTGGGCTTGGTCTATTAAATACCCATTTCCATTTCATTCCAACAATTTGTCAAGTAGCATCTTGAATTCTACTACATTTTTTACTGATGCACAATTTTCTGGAAAACTCTTTCACTGATCAATCACTCAGTGGTTAAATAAGTTGTGTCGTACAAGTTTTCTACTCTGTGGTTTACAAATCTTAAACAAATGACCCCTGGTTCGGTCAGACTCAGCAAGTTTAAAGAATTTAGTGTAATGCACTTGAGTAATTCCCAGTAAATACCCAGTGTTTACTATATTTGTAAACAAAGTTTTGGCTTGTTTGAGGAGGAATGTGAGAACACTCACCTACATACTCCCACTAATGGAGAAGCATCAACACATTTGCCCGTGTTGTGCCGCCAGATCTCTGTGACGACTAGACGACTCAAGTCAGACACATCATCAGCATCATGTGGCTGATGTGGTTCATTGCAGTGTCTGTCTCCACTTTCACTTACAATAGCCATGTTTGTTGTTGAGTTAACAGTTTCCTCAGGTACACTGGTGGTGTCTACTGAAATGTTTTCCTCTGCTACAAATGTTGATGTGTAATACATATTTGTCTGAGTTTTGTTTCCTCGCTCAACCGAATACACCAAACCATTTAGGTTATTTGTTGCATTGAGTTGGTTCTTAACACTTGGGCAGTGATTGTCCGTCGTCACTTCATGTTTCAGTTCTTTGTGATTGTTGTCTTGTTCATGTTCATTCACATAATCGTTGTTTGATAATTTACGTTTCCTCATGTTATGTTTTTGTCCATCATCGTTATTCCTGACACTGGAAGGTAGATTAGGGTCCTCCTGGAAAGCCTTGTCTCGGTGACTCCCAGTCACTTCCTGTGCTGTGTGTCTTCCATGATGGGAAACAACACCACTTGTCTGAACTGATGTTGGATGTGAGTAATCCTCAGTGGCGTGTAGTTCCGCCTGAGAAAAATCACTTTCCTCTCTTCCTGTGGGATTTAACTGGCTATTGGTTTCATTGGGTACACTTGTACTGTTGCATGGCTTTGTCGCATTGTAACCAACCAATTGCTGGTTTGTTTCTACGTGACTCAGTGTTGAGTGTTTCAAGTAATCCAAGATGTCTGCCAGAGTATAATGTAGAGTAATGTCAAGAAGTTCTGGCAAGGACAGACCAGAGAAGACCACCTCCACTCTAGATACAAACTGAAGAGCAGACAATGAATTTCCCCCCAACTGGAGGAAGTTGGAAGTTATATCTATACAGTTGTCTTCATCTGACAGATGTAAACAGTCCTAGAAACAGACAAGACACGTGAACATGTTAGTAGAATGACTTGGGAGATTTTTGCATAAGGCAATGTCATCGCCACAACAAGTTGATGCCATCGCAAATAACCAGACATGATCGATCCGTGTAAACTGTATGTTGCATGAAACAGAACTGGTCCTATTTTGAAGCAACATTGCACGCAATGTGAAATGGCTTTGATCTTTTCAAATGGAGAAGCTATCGCCTCGTTGCAACAACAATATCACCTCAAGTAAACCTTAAAAATGGGTGTTTTAGACAAACAAGATAAACATCATTAGGAACTGCCATCAATAGTTAGTATAACTCAACATACTCATTAATAATCAATACATCTGTACAAGTATTTACTTGAAGATTTTACTAGAATATTTGAGGTATGAAACTAGACGACACCTGCCTTCCAAATAAATCTGACTGTATCACTGTTGGCTTGACATGGATGTTGCTTGTCAAGAACTCTAAACTCTTCAGTGGCCATCAGCTGCTTCTTGTCAACTTTGCCTGGAAGGAAACGACTATTAATAAGCCAATTAATGTCAGCAGTATCAAATAGTTTTGCCTATTACCAAATTCAAAACTAACTGTCACCCACAGACAATAGTCAATAGTCGTGTCATCATTTAACAGTGTCTGTAAGGTTAATGAGACTATAAAGGAACGGAATCTCATAGAATGGTGCAAAACGTGCAAAATATAACTAAGCAATCTATGTTGTTTTTGTGAGCACAATACCTTTGATAGTTAATCAACCTGACTCTTTGTCATTTCTATATTGTACAAGAACAAGGCTTGTTTAGACAGTAGGTGCAAACTTAAAAACTTCCATTCTTACCAAATGATATGAAATAGTTGTGGAAACTGGTGTGTGGTGTTCCATTTCCTTAGAACAAAAATGTTTAACTATTTCAGGTTGACCACAGATCTTACACTAAGACCGCAGATCTTAAACTAAGACCGCAAATCTTACACCAAGACTGCAGATCTTACACTAAGACTGCAGATCTTACACTAAGACCGCAGATCTTTCACTAAGACCGCACATCTTACACTAAGACCACAGATCTTACACTAAGACCACAGATCTTACACTAAGACCACAGACAAATCCTACCATGTGTAGTCATTGGCAGTGTCTCCCGTATGACAACGTCATCGGGGTAGTAGTAGGTCGGCAGGTGGCCAGTCATCAGTCGCTCTATCTCTGATCGTACAGTCATGTGGATCTCTGTGACATCCTCCTGTCCACACAAAGGAGAGCTGCTGGGTTTTGAGTCCCTCAAGGGATCAGGAGATTTCCCAAGATCATCCTCCAATCCACACAGAGGAGAGCTGTTGGGTGTTGAACCCCACAAGGGACCGGGACATTTCCCGAGATCATCCACACTCACAATGAGACAAAGCCTCTTATTGACAGTGTCATAGATGGCTGCTGCTTGCTTCACAACGTTACAGCAAGTTGCAATCTGAAACAAACAATGGGCAGATTTTTTTACTTTTTCAAGTGAATGATGCTCCAAGTCCATTTCAGTCTTCCTAAATCTGAATCTGTGTGCACGTATCATTTTATTTTACAAAAGATGTTTAATGTTCATTAATTTATACAGCACCAAAATCTATACAATGTGATGTTGTACACAGTAAAAAAATAACATGGTGACATTATTATAGAATAAAAGAATGGATTAAAATGAATGGAATTAATAACTTAGTTGTATACCATATTAAAATATAATGAATCTTTAATTTGTTCTTAGAAACATGAACATATTTAACACTTCATAGTCTACATATCTTAGGGTAATGCATTCCAAAGTTTTGGTATTGCGACTTTGAATGTGAGATCAACCAGTCTTGCACTTTGGCTTAGGCACATCAAGTGTTAACACATCATGGGATCTAAGTCCATAGTGTGTATTTCTGATGGTGAACATAAGACACACCTGCTCCAGTTCTCGTAGGTTGAGTCTCTTGCCGTTACGTTTTATCTGCTCATCCTGGCGTCCGTGGTACATGATCTGACCGCACGAGTCTCTCGCGACCACATCCCCAGAGTTCCTGAACACCACTCCGTCAGTCTCCGTGTCATTGTCAATCCAACACACTCTCTCAGTGCCGCCTGTGCACAGTGTCAACAGTGTCAATAATATCAACAGTGTCAACAATATAAACAGTGTCAACAGTGTCAACAACGTCAACAGTATCAACAATGTCAACAGTGTCAATAATATCAACAGTGTCAACAATATAAGAGTGTCAACAATGTCAACAATGTCAACAGTATCAACAATGTCAACAGTGTCAATAATGTCAACAGTGCCAACAATATCAAGTGTTATGTAGGCATATCATCAACACTCCCTCCTCAGTTGACTGAGCCCATAATAAATCAGGTTTGTTGATGTTCAAGTCTGTAGTGTGTGAATAGATTAAGTGATATGTGCAGAGAGGCTAAATAATCAAAAGAATTGACTTCGATCATGAGATCCAGTAACTTGTGAAGGTGTGCATTTTGACATTTTTTTGCCAAATTTAAGTTTGTCCAATGATTTTACAAAACCAAAAATTACTTTGTACAAACAAGCTAGCATGTTATAGTTGATACTAAGTTGGTTTAATTTTTCGTGAAAATTGTTTATTGTAGACAGACTTTTAACGAACAGCATTATTTAGGAGCATTCAAAATAATTTGATGAGAGGCAGAAATAAAACTGTAAATTCAAGTCTACAGCATGATGATAACTGACTTCCAAAACTCAACTTACTACTGGGATAACATTTTATTTTTGGATTCAAATAAATTCTGCTCCTGTTTGATTATCAGAATAACGTATAAAGCAGCACTTGCTTTACAAATTTCCATAACATTTTGTAAATATGTTATCACTACTCATCAGTAATATAATTTTTTTTTTCAACTGTAACTGTTGGTACAATCACACACAATTTCTAGATTTTCATAAAAGCATCTGTAAGTACTCTGATGTGACGATGACAAAGTGTAACAAAGTGACAAAGCATAGTACCTATCCATAATACACCATGCTGAGTTTCTTCTCCATTTTCACCTCGTATTTCCAACAGAGTGCCATCCAACACTTGACCAAGTGGAACATCCATTCTGTCTGAGCTGAAAGACAGAAACAAACATGCAGTGTATGATGAAAGTGTTGCATCTGATAATTTAGCAGATATTTGGTTTAAATGCTTTGCGCTTGTAATGAATAATGAACATTTGCATCTATCTGTTGAATTGCAAAGATCAGATCATTTATTGGTTATTTAGTTAATATATGCAATATTCAAGTATTCATCACAATGATATCCTACAAGATTGTCATACAGATATGTCAACTATCATATAATTAAATAATATGTGGCTTTATTTTTTAAATAATGGATTTGGAAAATTAACAACATTCATTAATCACAAGAACTTGAAATATACTGTACTTGAAATGTTATGCAAATAGTATGCCTGATTATCAACAAAAACACATTTTCTTCAGTAACACAATGTTACCTTAATCCATTACAATCAGTGTTATATTTTATGAAATTGCTTTTGTCTGAGAAAAAAAACATCATTCTGAATGAATTTTTTTTTTTCATTTTTATTAGGGGACGGGACACTATCTATTTTCCCATCGGCGACATTGTTATAATTTTTTAATGCTCTGCAAATTTATTTCTTTAACATACTAAAAATCAACTATATATATATTATTTCATCACCCTGCTGGAAAATCAACATACAAAATGCTCCCCATCAAATGACATCCAAAACTACCGTGTTGTTCCCTATAGACGCACACTAACAGATGCACACACCCCTTTTCGAGAAGTGAAACCATGTGCAAAAACATAGATTTTCAGGAATGAAAGCACGCTAAACGTAAATGACAGCAGTACTGCTGCGGCTGGTGTCACCTTGCAGACTCTTTAGAAATAATTCATAGTGTGTGTTTTTAGCCGCAATGTGGCACCACATTGTTATCCCTACTGGCAGCATTTGCCAGATGTCTGTGGAAGTACTAGGGCTAGCTTTTATTTTATCGCTCACGCACTGTCAGCAAAGCGTGCGAGTTTGAATATCATTTAATGATGCTCAAAAAATCGAGTGGTGGCCAGCTGACATTGCTTGTCTGTCTTGTGCGTTTTTGTAATGTGTCAATCAAGTGTCATTTGCTTTGGTAGATGCACTGAAACTGCATCTTTGCTAAGTGCAAAACAAACAACGTAACACCTCATTGTAGGCTTACATTAAGTTTATTTAGCACCATCAAAACAATTTGAAGCACATGCAGACTGGACAAAATACATCATGTAAAACAAGCGCTAGTTATGAAATAGATCGGTGATCAATGACATGGTTCCAGAGTCATTCCCTAGAGGCACCCCGCATTCTTCACATAGTTCACAGTGGCGCCACACTGCGGATTAGCAACCAGTCTGATTTAGAGGCTGATTTCACCCATAGCGGCAGATCATGATTCGGGCCACATTTTAGAACTAATACACGCGCACCTAAGCCTTCGCTCTCGCGCACTGTGTGTCTATAGGGAACAACATGGTATATCATGTCTTCGTGCACAAGGGATCCTACAGTCACTGGCACACGCATAAGTTGACAGTCAGCCACTAGAAATGTTTATTTAGGCACAGCTTAAGTGTCGTAGTCCATAGATATGGCCATATCCCTATTCACAAATAATGTTACAGACAGCACAAAAGTGAAACAGTGATCCGTCACCTTTTTATTATGATTTTTGGCACTGGATAACTGTGTTAAAAACTTCATGTTTCACACTAACTTGAGATCGTGTTCAGTAACACTGTAGCAGGTTGCCCAGCAGGACACCTCAGTGATCCCATACAGGTTGTAGAAGTGAGTAGAGTTACCCTCTCCACGCCAAGACTTCAGCACAGGGAAGGGTGGACATATCTCGCCCCCCAGGGCAAGCACCCTCAAAGTTGACCCTCCAGCCAGTAGAGTGTGCTGTAGTTGTGAACGGCCAATACTAGAAATCAAAGTTGGCGTCGCCTAAAGGAAAATGTTGGATGTTATATACAAGTCAAAAGTGACTAGCATTCTTGGGTTGTAGCAGTAAGAAATATTTGGTAATCTGAGCTCGCAGGTAAATCCATTCACCAAGATACCCGCTGATGAAGTGGTAAATGTCAGTATCGCACGCGCTGTTTTGAAAATTTATAATAAAAGCAAAGTGCCATGATTTTTATTTATATTTTAATACAAATATCTTACACACCAGCGATTTGACTGAGCAGGAGGTGGCTGGCTGAAGAAGAAAACATGAATAATTTTAATCACAGGTGACTTTTTGACAAATGTTGGCAAAATAGTTGGCTTGGGAATATCGTTGCCACACACAAGGAACTGCTACTAACTGAAACAATAAATCCACATTAAAGAAACAACACATCATGGAAAAATACAAGAAATACAAAGAGACAACATTGTTCATTTACCTGGACAATGGTTGTCCTGTTTTGACATAGTATATCCACCATCTTGGAAGGATTCAGTTTGATGTTATCAGGTACAAGTAAAAGGGCTGCTCCCGTTGTCATGACAATGAACATTTCCACCATACTTGGGTCAAAAGTCAGTGGTGACGCATGAAAGACCACATCAGCAGGTTCAACATGAAACAGGTTCCTGGACGCAGAACAGGAAAACAAAATCAAAGCATCTCATAAATATATTTTGTCTACTCAATGTAAATTTTATTTAATCTAGAACAAACAAACTCAGATGCGAAATATACACAAAAATGTTTAAGTACTAATTTTGGCAGGTTCATTTTATGAGGTTATTATAATATATATTATAATTAAGCTATAAAATATGTAACACATTTAATTTAAATCATTACATCCAGTTCGAACAGTGTGAAAGGTTATCTCTGACAGAAAAACTGAACATGTAAATAGTACACTTCCGATAGAATGTGGTTGCGGAGAGATAAATTTCTATTAACCACGTATTACTTATTACAGAAACAAGTTCAGCAGGTAGAAAGCAACTTGCCATCAAAACAAGTAATCACCTTAAATGGAGGATGTTTGGTACGATGCACTGATGAGGCACCTTTACTAGTTTGGGGTTTCCCGTGGTTCCTGATGTGCTGATGACATATGCCAGGGATGACTGACAGGTCACACGATCAACTTGTTTCAGATGGAGTGAGGACAACAGCAATTCTTGACCTCCGACTTGACCAATCTCGGGGCAGAAACCCTCCAGTTTCTTCTTCATATTCTGTGTTTGTAAAACACAACAACAATATATAAAAAAGACTAAAAACGAAGAGAAATAATTAACAATTTAAGCCTTATTTTATGCTACTGGTAACTAATTAGTTATCGGAGTGGCTAGAGAGATTGCATGGTGATGCTAATGGCCTAACTGAGGCATATGGCTTCATATCATCTTCATAAATTTCCAGGCTGAAACATCATACCAACAGTCAAAACTTATTATTTTAATTCACGTAGCAATTGCAGTATGGGTGGATGCTTTGGTAGAAGGTGAAATGGCATCTGGGTGAAGAGATCACACTCGCTTTGAGCAACGATTGCAGGGGTGGCATAAACTGAACACTTTGCTCTGTTTCTACTCACTGAGACCAAGTCTGGGTGAACAAGTAGGAGTCTTATATGGAGCTGACGGACGAGGTAATGTAGTCGGGAGACAGGAATGGCTGCATCAATGCTGATGAATGCCGACTCTGACAGCAGAACTCTGAGAAATACACAACAGTCAATGTCACTGTAGGATTTTCATTAGCTTCACCTAAAGATACAATTCTTAGTTTAAATTACAATTTCTTGTAGACTGTAAAACAGTCAAGAAAAGCTTATAAAATGTAAAACATAATATATTTAGCCAAAAATCTTATTCCAATTACATAATTTATAAGTTCTTTACAGTGTGTATACAATTTGGAATATCTGGCAAACCATTTCTGCCTCTAAAAATGTGGTTTATATATAACAAATTGGCTAGTGCTCCAGACCTGTAAGCACAATTGTACAGCTATTGGTTCGGCACTCTTTCCGCTTTGTATATGCAGCGTGTTCACTTATCCTGGCAGCATATAATGTGTGAATGCAGACGGTCAATAAATCATTAATAAACCAGGCGCTAAACATCGGAATATTATCTGATATGCTCAAATTTTACAAAGTAATGATCATTATCATTGATCATTATTTGAAAAACATAGCTAGGTCTCTTCTTTTCTTCCACCAATCTCAAAAGTATTAGAGACATCTTTAGTTTAGGCAGGCAGTTATATCATCGTGCTTCAATGATTGACAATGAAACTGGTTTTATGCATAACTGCGCTTGAACGTCCATATAATTATTCAGTTAGACAATAATGATATTCTAATATGACAATACACACATGCTGCTGCTACAGTAGGTTCTCAGTGCGCATGCACATACAAAGTGCCGAACCAATAGCCATTTTGCACTACGTCTGGGTCCGGACCTATAGCAACAGCCTATATATATATAATACCCCACTATATCCAGCACTGTTCCTATGAGTTAAATAGCTTCCCCACATCATACCCAAGAAGTGCTGCAGCAGTGTTGATGTGAGGCTGGAGAATGAGACCAATTACTTCATGGTCACACATATGATCCTCAATGAAGCGCTCAACCTAAAATGTGTTACAAATTTCAATGCTAATCCATTTATTCACAGAAAGTGAGACATGATATTTTATTTAGGTGTCATCTTTGTACAATGTACATAAACTGAACTTGCTTGTATTTAGCATTGTAGTGTTTTCTTTTAGTTTTATATAGCATTTACACAAATATTGGGTTATATAATATTTACACATGTGGAAGTTTACAGCACCACCACCAAACACATATAATACAGAATGGACAGAGTGGACAGACCAAATGTAGCATTAAGAGATTGATAATAGTGGTGACCGGACATGTCAGTCAGTCAGTTCCCGAGACAATTACACTGTCAGAGAAGTAGCTATAACTGAAATGCTAGTCATATTTTATTTTATTAAGCACAATAATGTATCCATGCATGCGTACCAAAATTCACATACCTTAACTTTGTGTGGTCACCACTTGATGGTCTGACCACAAGTTTGATGGTCTGACCACTAGAAGAATTTATTGTGATCAATACAAGATTGTCAACATCGTGCAACTCACTAAGTAGAACTTAGTACAACTAACTTACCACTGTAGCTTTGGTGAGAAGTGTACCATACACCATATGATCCTTTGTGTTGCCACCATCATAAATAATAGCAACATTCTCTGTGAATTCTTCGGCAGCTTTCCTAAAAAGTCTATGTAAGGTTGGTTGTTCCTCCTGTGTCAAAGTCCTAGACATCACTGAAACTGACTTCTCCTCGTGTCAAAGTCTTAGATATCACTAACACTGGCTTCTTCTTGTGTCAAAGTCCTAGACATCACTAACACTGGCTTCTTCTTGTGTCAAAGTCCTAGACATCACTAACACTGGCTTCTTCTATTGTGTCAAAGTCCTAAACATCACTAACACTGGCTTCTTCTCTTGTGTCAAAGTCCTAGACATTGCTAACACTGGCTTCTTCTCGTGTCAAAGTCCTAGACCTAGACGTCACTGACACTGGCTTCTTCTCTTCTCTTGTGTCAAACTACTAGACGCCACTGACAGTCTACTGTCCCCGTGCAAGTCACCAGTCTATTTAGTAAAGAACAATTAGGTTGACTGTAGGTTCACATAATTTTTAACTGGTTGGATTATCAGATTCACCCTATTTATCGCTCACGTACGTAAACGCAGTTACCATAGCATAAACTAGTGACAGGTTAGCGACATCCAATGCTTCGGTCATGGCTTAAGGGATAGTTCATGTACGTTTGTGTCTCTGTATCGTTATTACCACGTAATGCGCAAAACTGTTATTAACATCACAAACAGTGAACACAGTCCCTTCTCCGCATAAATGATAGGCATAGCTGAAACCAAATACACAGCGACAACTGTAATATTGGCACGGAACTTTATTTAGAATTGTGGTTGAAACTTTGAAAAGGAAAACTGTGCTAGCCATTCCATTTTGCTGATATTGTTGTGATATAGGAGATCGATGTGATGTTTATGCTCAACTTAACAATATTAAGAAAATGACGTTTTATTTCGATGCAGGCATATGTAAGAGTGAGCGATAATCGGTGTCAACTAATACACTGCATTGACCGACGGCATAATTACATAAATGTTGTGCTGTTTTGGTTATCTAAAGGCAAAAACTAAATACTTTGGTAGCAGTAAGATAACTGGGTAACACCCATCAGTGGCATCACCGAACAATGAGTTTGATGAAACTGACGGGAGGAGAGGATGTCGATCCCTACCAGGGGGAGAAAGAGGGATATTTGAGGGAAGTGGGACACCATGCTGTGTGGTCCCTATCTTCCTGCAAGCCAGGTAATTGTAAATTTTTCTCCAAACAAAGTCATACATGTCTAAGAGGAGACCAAATAGAAGTGTTTAAAATAGTGAACGGTTATGAGGATGTTGATAGGAATATGTTCTTCAAACTTAAAGAAGGCAGTAGAACCAGAGGACACAAAACAGCATTAGTTAAGGAGCGGTGTAGGTTGGACATGAGAAAGTAGTCTTTCTCACATAGGGTGATAAGTGAATAGAACAAACTGCCAAATGATTGTGTTAATGCTAGCATTGTGAATATGTTTTAAAATAGAATTGACAGATATCTGATAAGGGCGGGCTACACATAGATGAGAAAATTGTTGGATTTTTGATAAGCCAATGGCTTCCTTGTCCACTTGGCATCTGGAACTTGTTGTTTGGGATGGCAATCTTGTTAAATCTTGTTAAATGTCAACCCTACCAATTCAGGCAGTGGGCTACTGATTTGAGGTACCGCCTACTTATTTTATACGTTAATCATACCCATAAGTGTCAATTAAGGTCTAAACATGAAAAAGGGGTTTTAATAATTTTTTCATCATTTTTACGGGTAGCTATTTTGTTATGCCTTTCTCGTTCACATTGAAATTGCTTGAGACCAAAGAAATAAAAAATAAAATGTGCCTAGAGCAGTTTCGTGTGCAACTGGCAAATCAGGACTGATGGAGCAGTATTTCCCATCCAAAAGCTCTAATGTTGAGTGACTTTGTTGACGCTTATGCATACCGCTTTGAATATCAACGTATGTATTATCATGTTCCTAATCATATGTAATCAATCTTTGCTGAGTCATTTTGATGTGTCGATTATAAAAATCAACTTTATTATCTAAGAACGTATGTATTTCTGATTACTCTAGGCTTCCTTGTGGATCAGTTAATTGATGGTTCCCTGGATACCTACTGGCAGTCTGATGTATTTCTGATTACTCTAGGCTTTGGTGTGGATCAGTTAATTGATGGTTCCCTGGACACCTACTGGCAGTCTGATGGTCCTCAGCCCCACCTCATCAACATCCAGTTCCGCAGAAAGACAACCATCACAGATATCTGTCTGTACGCGGACTACAAGGCCGATGAGAGCTACACTCCAAGCAGGCACGTGTGCTGTTTGATGGAACTATCCAGTAAAGGAACTAATGAATAATGCTTCAGGGTCTGTAATACCAAAATAATAAGTTGTTTCATTTGCAACCATAGAGTTTGAATAATACACGCAAGTACATGTTGACATTTATAAAACATTAAATACAGTTAAATAATACAGCATTGAATTGTATATAAATAAATAAATTATCATATAAATAAGGAAAATTAGGGCCAGACCTGTATAGTACACCTGTAATACAATTTTACATAAACAGACTTAGTTCTTAGGCTCTTAGCTGGAATATTTTGACTATGTAAAAAAATCAGAAATGTAGTAGTTAGGCATGTATCCCTAATAATTTTTTTATATATATATATATATATATATATATATAAAATTATTAGATTCCTAAAAAAATATTCTCTAAACCCTGGTATGTCAATAATGATCCTGATAACAAGACATTCAATTAAAAATATTGCGATGTAGTATTAGATTAGTTAGTGATCTCATTTCTAATTGACCTGATATATTCAGTTGAAATGTGGGTACAAGTTATTATGATTAATAAGACCAACAATTACATTTGATAGCATCCATCTAATCAGTGATTTCTTGCAGGATCTCCATCCGTACTGGCAACCACTTCAATGATCTGACAGAGATCGAGCTCGTCGATCTGTCAGAACCGTCTGGGTGGATCGTGATCCCACTGAAAGACATACATGAACGGCCGATACGCACATTTATGATCCAGATCACTGTGGTGTCGAACCATCAGAATGGGCGAGATACCCACATGCGACAGATCAAGATCCACTCTCCAGTGAGAGACATTACCACGGCTAAGAGGCCGGTATTCACAAGTATCGACATGGCACAGTTCGGTTCTGTTAGGTAGTGGACAGTCGTCAACTGCATTTACTGATCACAACAAACTATTACTCGAGTTGCACTCATGTAGATGAAATATGTCAAAGGCTACACTGAGAAAAACATTCACTCACAGTTTATACTCAACAGCTGGGAAGTCTCTCTGTCAAAAATTATGGCATCACAGACATCTGCAAATTAACCTGTTGGTTGGGATGTAGCCCACAGCGTTCTGATTAGAGTGTTCAACTTCGCAATTAGTCTCGATTATCCAGATTCCACGCTGTGGTGCCACCGTTTGTCGCACACATCTTTGGCTAGCCTTGGTTATCTAGGCTCTGCACTGTGGCGCCACCGTTTCTTGCACATATCTTCACTTGGATGCAAAGTGGGGTTCTCATTGTGACAGAAATTATGTATGCGCCCACATTCTGGGCACATACATAAGTACCTAATTAAGATCTCATCCAAGCATTTGGCTAATTCATAAAATAAGAGTTAACTTTTATCAGTTTATACGATGCGATTCGAATTAACTTTGATTATGTTGATGCAAATGTCCAACTGAAAAGTAAAATCAGGCAAAAAAATTTAGGGTGGTCCATGCCTCAAAAGCGTGAACCTCCAATGATATTATTATTTTTATAATAATATGAAAATAATAATATTATTTTCAGAATAATATGAAAATAATAATATTATTTTCAGAATAATATGAAAATAATAATATTATTTTCATAATAATATGAAAATAATATTATGCTTTTTAAGACGGGGGTTCACGCTTTAGCGAGGTTTCATGCTTTTGAGCAGGGGGTTCACATTTTTTTTAAAGGGTTAATATTTATGAAAATAATATCTTCATATAATTGGGGGGTTCATGCTTTAGAAAATCTTAATCCAAATATAAATGTGTTACCAAGTCACTTGATGTGTGGTCAGTTGGTAACAGCCAGAGAGCAGTAGACAATGTACAGACAGTCGCTAAGCCGTTATTCAAACATGAAGACTTGTAAGCAGAAAATGTTATGGTTTCAGAAAATATCTGTTCACTAAAACATTGCAGTGTTGGCAAGCCAGTTATTCTCTTTGTTGTGGTGCCATGCTATATGACCTCCACACATTCATGACACACACACGCATGCACACACACACACACACACACACACACACACACACACACACACACACAGCATACGGCAGACAAAGGTGTGTGCATACAGCAAGACATGAAACCAGCATTTTGTACTGCTAGCTTTCTTTAATTGATACTGGTCTAAACTTGCACAATGATCTGTTGCTCATTCACAGCTCAGGGCATTTATCTAACTTTGGGCAGTTTTAGTCTTCTTTGATTAATTACGATGGGTTTACTAGTGTCATTCACCCTGTTACTGCTGCAACACAACGTCAGCTCCACCCATTTCCCATGTGATTCCTTACTCTAACCACCAATCAAGTAGCATTATCTGCCCCTCAATCTCCCTCTTACCCTACACAAATACATATATCTTTATCCACATGTAAATGCTTTCTTGCAATCTCAATGCACAATTAAAGGTATTAATAACTTTTTTACTTCTGTCTTATTTTATGAAACAATTGAATATGTAGACAATGCTTTGTGCACAGTACTTGGGGCACCCTCTGTATTGGGAACCCGCCATGTGAACATGTAGCGCCACCTGGAGTCTGTTTGGGAAAATATGACCCATGTCGGAGCCATAAATAGATATCTATTAAAAATGGGAACTGAATCAAGTCTGTGTTATGCCGTATATTTAAATATATATTATCTAACTATGCATTAATGGTGACAGATACCTGCTAATTTATGAGATAGTTGAAATGTTCGTCTGCCATTCTCTACATGATGGTGTAAACAATAGTTATATGGACAGCACACATGTTATTTTGTACATGATAGTGTAAACAGTAGGTATATTATCAGTGCACATATCATTTTGTATGTGCTGACTGCATCAATTTAAATTAGTGATATATCCGATATGACAGTCAATACTGTACCCCTGTATCGGATAAAGCATTTTGAATGCATGTGTAATAATAATATAACAAAGGGTGATATGTGTATTATTAAATTATTGTAGCATTTATTTTCTATTCAACTAAATCACCATAACATACCGCTTAGCACGGTCAATTTTAAAGCTATGATACAAGAATAAAAAAAATTGTGATTACAGCATTTTATACAGGACATGGTTCCAGTGACAAGCTATGACATAGTTGGGTCATTATCTATTGCTTGGTGGTAACAACAGATCGATATACTACATAGGTAGGTGGGGTGAGACTTTGAAAAGGGTAGGCAAAAAAGCGCATTGCCGCTCTTGAGCTACGATGCTATAGAAAGCTGTTGGTTATTAGCTGGATTGAAAAGAAATCACTATGCACTAAGTAAAATCGAAAACAATTGTTGACTATTGAGAACAGTGATGGCAAGGACGCTTGGGTACTTTTGGCTACATTGCAAGGAAGAAGATGTTTGATGTTAGCAGGTATGGTACTAAACGATGGCAGAAAGCCCATTGGATGGATGAGATTCTGAGTATAGGGCTGAATGGAACAGAATCCAACAAAGCTTCTCAGGACCAGAGACGGTGGTGGTCAACAATGACTCTCATCATGGCCACACAATTAATATAAGCTGGTGGCTGATTATTTTTATGATGACATAGAAAACAGAATATGTGAATGGTTCTCGATCTGACCCTCAGAAGGGGCTCCTGTGTCACCTTGTAGAGTTTTATCTAGATAGGCCCACAAATACGTCCGTGAATAGGACACAACAAACAGACCAACATAAACTTCTTTATATGTTAGATAGAGAATATGTGTATGCAGACATTGAAAACTAAAGCTGATTGAGTGTTGTTGTTTCTGCATCCTACCTACAGACATGCAGAAGTTCCCGCTGCGTCTGAAGGACACAGCCCTCAGTGTCTATCTCACCCCCAAAACAGGTGAGTCTCCTTACTTGCTACATTTGACTAGAATGTTAAAATTAAAAAATTATATAATTCATAGAAACTACACTTAAGACTAACGTCTCATTTAGATGTGTTGATTATATTTGTTGCGCTAATGTGCAAGTTGCTCCTGTGAAGCAGGGCAGTTTTGGGATTGTACATTGCTTGACTGTTTTCAGCCCTGAGTTTGAAATGTATTGAGATAGGCTACTGGACAATTTCAAGAGCTGTGCAGGTGATTCTGCAGCACCCAGAGTCAGTGATACAGGGCCCATAGCTCTTCCAAATGTTCACCGTACACACCAGTCCCATCAGCATGGTGATGTTGTCAGCGAAGCATCTTGTCTCTGGTAGGTCCAATTCCCAAGTATATTTCTTGTGAAAATATTGAAATATACCAGGAAAAACTTTATTTCATGATGGTGACCATGTCACGTTTATGGCATGATTTTCAGTAGGCCATCGATCATATATACTCTGACATCCACAGTTATATAAAATATACAAGTAAAAGCTTGGTTTTCTTTTCAAGTAAACCAAATTGAAGCATTGATTATGATCATATCAGCTTTCTTTTGATACTACGTGGCTTATCAGTATCAGGTGCTTGAACAATGAAAAGTGAATCATTGTAGCTCACTGCTGTGTTTGCAGTGTGCTCTGAGTACAACCATGTACATACGTGGAACGTGACCTGATTCCTTGGCTTGATCAGCACACAGCCCGGCTCAGTGGCCTTGGCATCATTCAAGGTTATCTCCATAGAGAGGGTGGAACCACACCTTCAGTATATCCACAGTAACAAATTTGGTAAGTCACATTGACAGGATCTAGAATTACAAGAATTATATATTTCAGTAAATTAGAATATGTTAGGTTACATAATAAAAAAATTTAATTTTGTAGTTACCTTCCACTGTGTTGTGCTAGAAAGTGCTGTCCATGTGGAAATGTGGATAACTATAGTTGCTGTTCCTGGTGTTTTATTGGAAAACTGGGCACCCTTTTTCTGAGACTGGACCCACCCGTTATGTGAAGAAGAATGCTTTTATCTAGGGAAAAAATCAAATTCACATTCAAGGAGCCACCTTAAAATTTGTATTTAATCAAGTTACTGGGCCAGCAAATTACATTTTTCACTGTTCAATTGTACGCTTTCATCTGCAAAGATAGCTGAAATCAACCTCGGAAATTGGACAATTTGCAGACATTCTTTGTGTAATGCAGTAGCAGAACAATATTCAGGATACTGTATACTTCTGAAAAGATATTGTCTCATAAACAGTATATCTGGAATATTGTCCGTGGAGTTAATGATGAGATATTGTCCAGATTATTGTTTATAGGGATACAATCAGGAGAGATGCAAACTTATATGAAGCGTACTTTGCTAAACTTTTACTACGTGTCACGCTACTGCATTACTAGCAAAAAAGCCCTTTCTGTGGTTGTGCGACTGGGTCAGCGAACATACCATGACTCGTGCAACTCTTGTGCGCACTGCCACATTTGGGGCATTGTTTTTTGGAATTACGTGCATCCTGGTTATATTGAGTACGATAACTTATTAGTCTTTTCTCAATTGTATCACCTGTAAACAAAGGAAAGAGGCATTTGTTGTAATTTTACAATGACACTAAACATTCAAACACTACCACACCCAATCACTGTGCAAATATGTGCATGGAACAGTTTTATAACATTTCACTAATTTATGAATTGGAAGGTATATTTTATGTGCTAACTCCATTTTTACTTGACAACTATTATAGCCTGTGTACTATCATAATATTTGTGTGTATGTATGTATATTATTTAGGCAATGTTTCGTCCATATTTATATGGACGAACTAATATGGTACATAACTTCCTATTTCGGTATTTTATGCATGGTTAGTTCTAGAGGCTTAACATTCAACTTGTTGCTGCGTTCGATCAGAATCGTCCAGGCATGACGTATCTTTGTTGTACTCGGCAGACAAAAGAGCACAATGTCATGTTTGGGCAACCTAAACTGACTTTACCATGTACTGTGTTGCCCTAGAGTGCACCAAGATGGCTTTTTGGGGTATTCTTACTGCTGCAAATGTTCATCCTCCCATGGTCGTCGGCATACTGCTACAAATGTTCATACTATCATTCCACCATGATTCAACATGTGTTGCTCATTTACATTTTGATATTGTTCTTACGTGATATACCTATCTGTAATATAGATTTAATGTTTGGTCGAGTTAGAATTATATATTTTTGAAAGGCAACCATTGCTTGATTCAGCCAGAAAAAGAAGCATTTAACTAGACAATTTTTCTTACATCTTTGTGTAACAAAATATTTTTAAATTTTGTTTTTTAACATATTCACATGGCCTGCATTAACAGAAACTGTAGATAATTTGTCCCATTCATTTAATGGCCTTAGGGAGGATGAAATGACATCTTCTGTGTATATCATTCCAGACACAATGGTTCAGCTCTGGACTCCATCTCTCGTGAGTAGGACATCAACACGACGAAGTGTGGTTTTTG
>OY759274.1:19638559-19671059 GCA_963662155.1 Lamellibrachia columna
TTTTTAAATATATTCATGCTGCTAGCATTTACACAATCAGAAGATATTTTGTTCCATTCATTGATTGTCCTCTGTGAGAACGAGTACTTCCTGATATCCAATCTACACTGATATTTCACTAATGTTACTTCATGTCCTCTAGGCCTACTCTCCTAAGTGAGAAAATATATAAAATATATCTAACTATATCTAAAACATTTCTGTCAATAATTTCGTACCCAGAAACTTCAATTTGATCTCCGCTTAACCTCCTTGTCTCAAGGGCCGTTAAACCACAATTATATTGGTGCTCTTCATAACTAAGGTCTTTCATTTATGGAATCATTTTAGTTGCTCTCCTCTGTATTCGTTCAAGGGTACCTATATCCTTCTTACGATATGGTCTCCACGCTTGTATACTGTATTCTAAATGAGGCCTAACTATTGCTTATACTTAGGCATAAACTACTGTGAACACAACTTCAACCATTTGTGTTGTTTTGGCCCAACTGTATTGAAAACAGCAATGTTTATTACGACATCCATACTTTGTGCCTGTTGCTGTCCGCTGCTGCCACGTGCTAATACTACAAATACACATAACTAAAATATTAGGTTGAGGTGTATACCTCATCCATGCATATTAATGAAAATAATAGCCACATACTTCTATGTAAACATTTGTTGTACATCAATATTTGTCTTTTAAGCATCACTGATGCTAAACCAATGATTATTTTTTGATACAGCTACTGTGGTAAATATGTACACGTAATAGACGTGGTGTGCCATATCATTCCCGATTATGACATAGACTTGTCTCCGACAAGGTCCGGATGTCTTAATAAACAGTGATGTCATAATAAGCATTGCACGGTCATCCACAATATCATTGAATATGATTTAAATGAAAGGTACTACCATAAAGGAAAAGATCTTAAGAGTAACAAGAAGTGCCGATATGAAAGTTTCAGAGCAGTGTGGTAATGCAGCTTCAAAGGGTAATTAAAGTATTGGGTTGATTAAGGGAAATATAACATACAGGAAAAATAGCTAATAATGTTAGCTACCCAAAATAATAAAGATATTGGAGTTTGGTGACATACACTTTCCATGTTTCTACATCTGGAAATCAGAAGACGAATGGTGGGAATCATGAAAACTAACCACATTGAGGGTATATCATTGAACACGTGGTGAAAAGCAAGACAACGGGTGAATGACGGTCTACATGTTCAAAGTATCCCCGACTATGAGGTAACTTTGAACACCTATAAATAAAGGAAAACAGTGAGAAGAGTTATTGTCTGCATATATTTAATGCTACTTGAGAGATAGCAACTTGAGTATTTTTTATTTTATATATAACACTACTAAACTGAAACATTATATTGTTCGCACACATATTACATATATGTGACGTCACATAGCGTCATCTATAGTATCAATGGCATATATAGTATCAATGGCATATAGAGTCACTCCACAATTCACATAAATGTCATCACGAAAACGTCTCAACGCTCGCACATATCATGTACATAAAGTCCCGACAGTGTCACTTCGTTCTAAAACGTTACACTGAACGTCACACAGGTTGTGGTGGACAATATTATGTGCCATATAGTCGACGTCATATGTTGTCACATCACATTGATGTACGTTCGCGCGGTTTCGGAGTGTTTGTGAGTGGATACGACAGTTCTCCCAGTGAGGGAATGGAGACGGACTTCCGAAGACGATGTTGTTCCGTGTTATTGACAACTGGCAGTTCAGCGTCCTGTTGGAAGTTCGACGTGTGGCTACTGTAAGTTTCGCCCCTGCGATCGTATTGTTCGTATGCGGCAACGAGGTCGACCTCAGCTAGTTGACCTTGTTTCTCTGCTAGTTGTAGGGGTAAGACCACAGTTGACCTTCTTGTTTGTAGGAATGTAGGCCGTATTAAATTGCGATATGTGAATTTAAACAATTCATATGATGTGACATAAATCAAATTGAGCAGGCATATTCAGAGGTTTGTTTGTAGAAGTTATTGGCTGTGAAATTGTGCGTTTTTTTAGAGTTTAACAGGCAGAGGGATTTATTGGAATTGTTCTGCTATGCGCCACGTGGGCGCATGAAAACATGGCTATTTTAAAAAAAAATTTATAGGCATCGCACGTCGGGGCATTTTAAAAAAGCTGGAGGTATGTGATTTTGATAAAATTTGGTCAGTACATCAATGAGATGATGGCAGTTGCTGTGGACAATTTTCTGAATTTTTGATGGTCACGTTTTCTTATAATCTGACAAAACGTTAACATGGCAATTCTCTACTGTGGTCTGCCCCCTGTAGTGCCGTGTAGTCGTTACCATTACGGCGATGCCAGTCAGCACCATGCACAATCAATTCTTTCACGATGTTCACAGATCCACACTCTGCTCACAAATGTAGCGCCGTTTCATTATTCCGGATGACAATGTCCGTGCGAGCGCCGTGAGACAATAACATACGTACCAGGTCTGTATGTCCACTTGACTATACAAGTGGTTACCCTAGCCGTCCGCCACCGGGTTCTGCCCCAGCGTCCAGCAAGCTGTCGACAATGTTGGCGTAGGGTTGATCACACGCGTAGCTAAGAGCCGTCGAACCATCGGCGGCAATGGCATTTACGTCACCGGTTTGTACCTGCAGAACACGTGACGAGCCGTGACATTAGACATGGCACCGATCTCCCAATGGTCGACATCGCACACCCAATGAGGAGCTGTACGGCCTCTTGACCGCTGTACGGCCTCTTGACCGCTGTATTAATGCGTACCTGCAGAGGTGGATATCTGAACGAATAGTCTTCGCGCAATAATTGCAGCATGGCTGAAAGCTTCCCAGAGAAGTCGAGATGGCTTTGGAATGAACAGGTCTGCCAGGGGGTGAAGTGTAAAGCGCTTTGAGCAGTCCCGAGGACTGGATACTGCGCTATATAAGAACTCACCTTTACAGAGCTACTGCACTGCCGATTCAGACTGCAATTATTTCGACAAGTCGCACCGGTCGCTAGTACTAGTCGCACCTTGCGTGCGTTCAGTCAATTGAAACCGCGTGATTGTCTCAGGCCCTACAAACAGTTGATAGTCTTATGACTTGTTTGAATTAGCAGGCGTTGCAAGTCGCTGCAACGTAGCAAACTTAGCCGGGCGACGACGACAGGGGGCAAGGTACCTCCCGTTCTAGCCGTCAGCCGAACTCGGTTACAAATTGTGCTGGCGTTGTTCTGCCCGAACAGTTTGCCAATAATGCAATCACGGAATATTCGTATGTGAAATCATGACAAGATAATTAACGAATTAATAAACTAACAATTTGAAAGAGTCCTAATGCGACCTTAAGAAAACACACCCTTTTACAAATTGAAAATGGCGGATGTTACGTGCAAAATTTGGAAGCAACACTAAAGAAATTCGTTCGTCAACAATTTAGAGAGTTTGGCCTACCGGGGGGGGGGGGCGTATTCGTTGTCATGGGCGTTGCCAGAGGTCGGGTTTAGGAAACACGTTTGCTGCTTCTCAGAGTAATTGCCGGATAAACAGAAACAACCGTTGTCTAATACTAGCACAGAGGGAACTCGCAAATATTCATATAAAGTCAAAATGACATTGGACATTGCGACATAGATATAGTTGTTAAAATGTATTTGCAAAACTCTTCACGATAAACCTATGATAAGGCGCGTGGACGTATGAACACTCTAACACCAAAGCTTACACTCTGATACCAATGTTTACACTCTGGCACTAATGTTTACTCTCTGGCACCAATGATTAGACTCTGACACCAATGTTTACACTCTGACACCTATGTTTACACCCTGACACCAATGTTTACACCCTGACACCAATTTTTACACTCTGACACCAATTTTTACACTCTGACACCAATTTTTACACTCTGACACCAATATTTACACTCTGACATCAATGTTTACACTCTGACACCAATGTTTACACTCTGACACCAATGTTTACACTCTGACACCAATGTTGTGGAGGACGGCAACACACTACGTAAGAGTGGTTACTTACGATATTATGTCTTCTTGGAAAGTCTTAGTCTCGCGTACAAATGGCATGCATTGACTATTGCTAATTGCTACTGCTACGGCCCAATACGACGACACTTCAACGTTTCGTCGCAGTTCTTTATTCACAGACATAGTAACAACAATTGGTTATCTGCTCTGCAGCCCTTATATACCACAGTCAGGGGCGTCCGCAGGCTTTTGTCCAGAGGGGGCAAACAATTCTGCTGTCTGATTTCGACCAGACATCTTTACACATACCAAATGTCTACTTTCAATGAAAAATAATTATATCATTGTATATAATTAATTAACAGATATAGTCAGATAAGTATTGAGATGTGTTCAAATACGAAGCGCCGTCACACGTGTCCACTGGCAGCGATCGTTCCGTGTTCTAATTGGCCACTTCGGACATTTCACTGGATGACAAAGGCAACACCTGACAACGTTGCGACCCCACCGTATCGCACGCTTCACGTCCCCCCGTCGGCTAAGACTGTGTGTGCGGTGTCGTAAGCAATACCGTCGCCTCGACATTCACCTACTCGAAACGCAAGCGTTACCAAAGGACGCCGTTGGAGTGTAGTTGGCAGACGAAAAAAAGCATGCTGACGAAACGACACGGACGCGTCGAACGAAGCATCACGTTGTACCACCAGCAACTACTTCGGGCTCTGCGATTCTGTCTGCAACGAAAGGGTTACGCATAGACAACACAGCCAGACGTTTCGTGAAGTCTTTCTGCAGCTGGTTGCAAACCATCGACTCCGGCGTCCTGTTGCAGGCGACGGCCTTACTGTACGCGACATACAGGGGCGCTTCATAGAAGCACTGGAAGGGCAAGTTGTGTCGCTCGAAAGCTATTCACAGTTGTCACAGGAAGACGGCCACTTGGCGACGATGCGAGCTTCCAGTAGGCCTGCCACGGTGAAGATCGCGCTGTGTGGCTTGCAGCGTGGTTTCACGTACGCTAGGCAAGTAACCATGAGCTTGCCCAGCGATTTTTGCCGCGACGCAGAAGAACGAATTGGCCAATGGATGCGTGGTCTCAGATCCGACATCTTGCGAGAGCGCCACCAAATACGCGAACAAGAAGACCTGACAGTTGCTGCCATTGTTCAAATCCTGCGTCTTTTCGAAACGCTGTCGAGCGTCCTAGAGGCATCGTGTCTGCTGAACGGCCTGTCAGCGCCGAGGCGAGACCGGCAGACGAGCGCGGCCGTCGCAGTACATTCGTGTTCGAGACCACGTGATGCTAGAGGTTGCCCGTGCGAACGCCCAGCGATCGGAAGCTATTCTACGTATGACGGCAGATGAATTTGACAAGGAGACCGCCTGCGGCCTGTCGGCAATCATCCACGTCAGCGCGCACAAAACGTCAGCTTCGTTCGGCTCGGTCAGAATCGTGGTGTCGGCCGAGTCGAAGAGACTGGTGGATGCATTCGACGCCGTGCGTAACTCGGTAGTGCAAAATGCGACTTTCTTCTGCACGGTCGCCGGAAAACGGCTACAGGCTTGCCAGATGTCTAACGCCTTCACAGAGACATACCGACGTGACGGAATCGTGACAACCAAGGCAAACCGTGTACCATAACAGCTGCGCAAGGCGCACGTTGCCTGTGCCCGTGGCGCCGATCGACTGGACCAAAACATGTTCGATTTGGCCAGACACATGCAACACGGGTTGCATACACAACAAGCTTATTACGACGCAGCAGACAGGGACCGGATCTCGGTCGTTGTACACGACCGCATCATGGAAGATTCTTTCCGGCGTGTTCGGCCTGTCGCATCATGTTTATCCGTTCCCGTCGTGTCAGTCGAATCGCATCGATCACCGCCGAACAATGCGGCGGCGGCGGCGGCGGCGGCGGCGGCGGCGGCGGCGGCGGCGGCGGCGGCGGCGGCGGCGGCGGCGGCGGCGGCGGCGGCGGCGGCGGCGGCGGCGGCGGCGGCGGCGGCGGCGGCGGCGGCGGCGGCGGCGGCGGCGGCGGCGGCGGCGGCGGCGGCGGCGGCGGCGGCGGCGGCGGCGGCGGCGGCGGCGGCGGCGGCGGCGGCGGCGGCGGCGGCGGCGGCGGCGGCGGCGGCGGCGGCGGCGGCGGCGGCGGCGGCGGCGGCGGCGGCGGCGGCGGCGGCGGCGGCGGCGGCGGCATACATGCATACATGCATACATGCATGCATGCATACATGCATACATGCATACATGCATACATGCATGCATGCATGCATGCATGCATACATACATACATACATACATACATACATACATCCGGTTTCTTGTGTGTCACCGATCAGCGGCTTTTCATTTTCCAAAATTGCAATCGATGATATAGTGACCGATTTGCAATGGTGAAATAAACTTGGTTTCCTTTTTTATTTGTTAAAAAAAATCCATTTCACAGGTTTCATTTTAATAAAAAAAAATTGCATTTGATGATACATTGACCGTGTTGCACAGTTGACGGAGTTGTGTATCAATGTTTCATGAAGTCAAACGTATCACTGTGTTTTAAATAAAAAAGTCGGGACTGTTCGGTCGGGAACGTCATGAAAAAAAAGTTGATTTACGAGGCACTCGAACTGCCCGGGCCGTCCGACTCGGGTGGGGTCTCCCAGGGAAATCGAATGGCCATCGAGGCATTTTTTTCCTTGAAATTTCGAGCGAACACACATCGACCGCTACCTGGTTGATCATGCCAGTAGTTATATGCTTGTCACAAAGATGTGCCGTGCCATGCACGTCTATGTACATACCTTGACATGGTGAAACCGCGAATGGCTTATTAAATCGGTCACTCTTTATTGGATCGTTCATCCTACTTGGGTAAATGTCGATACCCAAGAGCTAATACATGTTGATACCCAAGAGCTAATACAGGCAAATCGGTTCCGACCGCACGAGCGGGAAGAACGCTTTTATTTGATAAAAACCAATAGGTCCACCTCGTGGCGGCCCGGCTCATTGGTGACTCTGGGTAAATTTGGGCTGATCGCATGGCCTCGAGTCGGCGACGTATCTTTCGAGTGTCCGCCCTATCAACTTTCGGTGGTACGTGACAGACCTGGGGCCGAGTACATTTTCATGAGTAAAGTACGAGTACGAGTACATTGGTGATGGCTGAGTATGAGTACGAGTACGAGTACATTGGTGATGGCTGAGTATGAGTACGAGTACGAGTACATTGGTGATGGCTGAGTATGAGTACGAGTACGAGTACATTGGTGATGGCTGAGTATGAGTACGAGTACGAGTACATTGGTGATGGCTGAGTATGAGTACGAGTACGAGTACATTGGTGATGGCTGAGTATGAGTACGAGTACGAGTACATTGGTGATGGCTGAGTATGAGTACGAGTACGAGTACATTGGTGATGGCTGAGTATGAGTACGAGTACGAGTACATTGGTGATGGCTGAGTACGAGTACAAGTACAAGTACGAGTACATTGGTGATGGCTGAGTATGAGTACGAGTACGAGTACATTGGTGATGGCTGAGTATGAGTACGAGTACGAGTACATTGGTGATGGCTGAGTATGAGTACGAGTACGAGTACATTGGTGATGGCTGAGTATGAGTACGAGTACGAGTACATTGGTGATGGCTGAGTACGAGTACAAGTACAAGTACGAGTACATTGGTGATGGCTGAGTATGAGTACGAGTACGAGTACGAGTACATTGGTGATGGCTGAGTACGAGTACAAGTACAAGTACGAGTACATTGGTGATGGCTGAGTACGAGTACAAGTACGAGTACATTGGTGATGGCTGAGTACGAGTACAAGTACAAGTACGAGTACATTGGTGATGGCTGAGTACGAGTACAAGTACGAGTACGAGTACATTGGTGATGGCTGAGTACGAATACAAGTAAGAGTACAAGTACAAGTACGAGTACATTGGTGATGGCTGAGTATGAGTACGAGTACGAGTACATTGGTGATGGCTGAGTACGAGTACAAGTACGAGTACAAGTACGAGTACGAGTACATTGGTGATGGCTGAGTACGAGTACAAGTACGAGAACGAGTACATTGGTGATGGCTGAGTACGAGTACGAGTATATTGGTGATGGCTGAGTATGAGTACGAGTACGAGTACATTGGTGATGGCTGAGTACGAGTACAAGTACGAGTACATTGCTCAAAGCTGAGTATGAGTACGAGTACATTTCCACGAGTACTGGTACCGGTACATCTTGTATGATATTATAGTAACTCCGTATAGTAATAATAACATATTTAAAAAATAAACATTGTGAATTAATTTATATAATTCAGAAAGAGCTGACTATGCAATGGCAGTTGACAACACTTTTTTATGAGGTAAACTAAAAAAAACCTTTATATTTGGGACCAAACTGGGGGTTGCATTCCATTCAAAGGTATAATTCGCATTGAAATGTAAATGTATGCATTCAAATATGGGTTAAAATTTATTTTAATTGAAAATACTTTTCAAAATACATTTCATAGCACAATATAACAAGGGGAAAGAAATAAAGAAATTTAACTATTAAATGTATATGATATATGAATAAATGAACACTGTCAGGCATGTTGTGTCTGGCAGTGACCACTAGTCTACAACTAATGTTTGTTGATAGAGTGGATTAGCACCTGCCAATGTCCAGGGCTCAATATCCCCTTTTTACTTTGACCACACTACACATTGGCACCAGACAATACTGATGCAGGCTGTCTGACTTGAGTCACCAAACTTCTTCAGAAGAAGACTCAGCTAGCAGTACTTAGTACTATCACTTGTGAGAGCAACAAAGGCATTTTATGGCTAACTGATGAATGACCCTTTCCTTATGGGCTTACTGGACTTCCTGGCTTAATTAAACGAATAAAAGGATTATGGCCTGGACTGGTAACTAGTACAACTATGGATATGAACTAGGGGTTTCTGACTGAGAAAAGAATCAAAAGATGTTGCCTCTTGAAGCGAAGCTTCAGTGCATTCCATGTGCAGAAAAGTGATCCAAGGTGTGAATTTGTGAAAACTCATCAATACCAATTAAAAACTAAAGCACATCTACTAAATGTAACAATAATAATTATTACAAATCAGGGGCTATTATGTTGCTATTAATATCATGGTTATTGCAATAGAATTGACACAATAAAAGCGTTTTTAATTATCCTGTATTAGAGAACATATATAACTCAGCTGAGATGCATGCAATTTTTTTATTTGATTCATATGCAGGTAATACAATTTGCTCCCATACTTATTGAAATGTTTGTAGTTGTTAATGATTTGATGATAAGAAATAAAATAATGTTCACAATATCATTGAAAAAGTATTCGGATGTACTCGTAATGTACTCGTAAAATCTCAGTACATTGAACACGAGTACGACAACATGACCATAATTTCTACGAGTATGAGTACGAATACGAGTATTTAAAAAATGTACTCGAGTACACGAGTACATGAATACCGAGTACTTAGGCCCCAGGTCTGGGACGTGATATATCTACCACGGTCATAACGGGTAGCGGGGAATCAGGGTTCGATTCCGGAGAGGGAGCATGAGAAACGACTACCACGTCTAAGGAAGGCAGCAGGCGCGCAACACGGGGAGGTAGTGACGATAAACAACGGGCTCTCTTTCGAGGCTCCCTAATAGGAATGAGAACACATTAAATCCTATAACGAATATCTATTGGAGGGCAAGTCTGGCGCCAGCAGCCGCGGTAATTCGAGTTCCAATAGCGTATAGGATTAAAGTAAAATTTAAGGAATTGGCGGAAAGACACCACCAGGAGTGGAGGCTGCGGCTTAATTGGACTCAAGACGGGAAAACTCACCCGACCCGGGCACTGTAAGGATTGACAGATTGAGAGCTCGTTCTTGATTCGGTAGTTGGTGGTGTGTGGCGCAGTTCAAAGAGACCCACGTCGCACGTGGCCGAAGTCACCAACCCGGGTCACAATGCAACCACAGGTTTGCGATTGTATCAGCGTCCGTATTGCCAGAAACAAATTCCCATGCCTGAGACCGGCACGTTCAATATGTCCGAGGGGATTAAGTGTACAGGTTTGCGATTTTATCAGCGTTCGTAATGATAATAATGTATTTTTATTATAAATATGCGGACTTCGTCGATGAAATCGACGAAGTCCGCAACCATGTATGGTTGACGTAAACTATAATCATTTGTACACATCTATGTTGTCAACTGTGTGACATGTGACACTGGGTGACAGCCGTATTTAAGCGTTTAGCGTTCTAACATGGCACAATAGACGAAGCACGGGTGCTGAGTAAAGAGGCCTGATTGAAGAAAGCTGTGTAAGAATGGCGTGCAATAACAGAGCGATAGCACGCGTTTAGGCAAATCACTCTCGGTCAACGGAAACAAGCTGAGCGTACTCAACAGAAGAATTGAAGATCACAAAACTGTTATATCGGTGAGTCTATGCAATTTTTACACATATATGGTTGCTACCGTCCGTAACATCTTCCCACACACGCACGCACGCACGCGCGTGCGCGCGCACACACACACAAACACACACACACACACACACACACACACACACACACACACACACACACACACACACACACACACACACACACACACACACGTGTGGTATTTAGTGTATTTCATTACTTTGTGCAGGTTTCCGTGTGTTTTGTTACTGTGTGCACATATCTATTCTTACCTGGAATGTGGTCCTGTCTAAACAGTTTTGTTTAAAATAATGTTGCAATACCTAACTGGCCCGCATTCGTTTGTTTGTTATAATTATTGTTTAGTTCAATTTCAACCGACTTAGTCTGGTACTCAATAAAGTGTGGCCATGTTGAATCTATGTATGGTCTTGCATTGTTTAAACACGATTAACGATCATTCACTTTACATGTGCAACAATAATATTTTGATATTTGCTAACATATATATTTATAATAATTGGATTATCTAGATGTTGTGGTGTGAAATAGTCAGTGGCACAAACAGCAAATACAGCAATATGGCATTGGTCAACCAGAAGAAACCTTATAGAGCTCTAATGAGGTCCCGTGGGAATCGAACCCACAACCGCCAACAGCCATTGCATTCACTGTTGAAGACACACCTAACCACGTACACCACACCATATGGAGACCACACCATATGGAGACCACATTGGTAAAACGACCATAGTCACAGAGTTTCCATTTTGAGCTAGGGCAATTTAAAAAACTGGTGTGATTGGACTCTGATCGCTTTACTCATTTTCCTTCCATAGTCCTATATTTAAAGCGCATTATTTCGTAGTGAAACAACTGAGCTAAATTACTACAATATATGATATGAAATATATATTTTACCGTTGAACACCATACGTTCCTATAGATTTGACAGTGACCCTTTTAGTTGTTCCACCAGATGTTTTCACAGATCCTACTTTACCTGATGACAGCACTAACACATTTGTTTATGTAATGTGGACTCTGATCGTTTTACTTTACCAAGCCCAGTTTCACTCCTGATCCACTCAGTGGTCTTCCTCTCTTCCGCTGTTGACATCTTTAAACAACTAGGATATTTAACGTTCCAGTAATGACACATCGTGTGGCAACTCTGTATTTCTGTAATAATTCGACAAATTCCCTCCAAAGAGAAGATGTGTTTACACAGACACACCGCCTGGACACAATCTTCCCTGCCACAATTCGCTACCATTTTCACCCTGTAAGGAATAGTTTTATCAATTCAAACTCCAGGTCGTGGTTATCACGTTCTACCAAATCTGCACAGGTCACTGAAAAGTGACGTCACTAGAGGACAGTTGGGAGTGGAACCAAACAGAGATTCCTATTTCAGTAGAGCATTCGGTGCGGTCTTTAGTAGGCAGCACAATAAAATGCCTTGTCATTGTAACTGAATACAATAATGATACGTCATTGTCAGAAGTAGCGGTGCGAGAACTTAGCTTGTTGACAAGTCAGTGTGTCAAGAGCAGTGACATTCAACTGAACTATTTATTTTATCTATCAGGAACTATGTGCAGGCGTGTGAATGAACCTTAAAGGTTAGCCTTAATGCTTCTGCTCGTCTTGTTTTGAATCACGTCAACCCTGAATAAGGCCTGCCACACCACGGGCTTCTGGGCAGACTCAGGGAAATGGAGAAATTAAGGGGAATCCGGAAATGTACAAATATATGTCACAACTCATACTGATAACTGATAACATAAATGTTTTTTGTAGAAGATATAAATACTGAAATGTGGAAAAATCTTATTAATACAACGAATGTTAATGTGACTTATGATATATTTCGTGATGCATTTATGAAAAACATTATGACAAACACTGCCCGGTCAAAAAAATATAAACAAAACATGTAAATTGTGAAAAACCATGGTTCACAAATGAATTTTTTTTCACAATAAAAACAGCTTAATAAAACAAACTAAACTAATAAACTAATAACCACAATACAAAGAAATGCTGAAAAAGCATACTATAAAAGACTGATAGATGACTAAAACCAAAATAGTAAGGAAACATGGAATATTTTAAACACAATTATCAATAACCGACGGAGTGAATCTTCTTACCCTGATTATTTTGTTACTGATGGTAGAAAAATTACTAACAAGAATGGCATAACAAATATGTTAAACATCTTCTTTGCAAATATTGACAAAGAATTAGCTGCAAAAATAGATCCACCATTAAGTGGTGTCTCAATTCATGATTTTCTTGAAAACCGAAAAATAAATAGTATATTCTTCAGCCCAATCAATGAAAAAGAAATTCATTTGCATTAAAAGAACATGTAGAACTAAAACGTCAACACATAATAATAAAATAAACATGAACATTAAAAAAAAATTATTTTAATTTTAAGCTGGTTTAAAGGCAGAATTTAATAACTATATACCAAAGTTGTTTGTTGTATCAGTTCTCCAAAATACTTGAAAAATTCCATAACAAAAGATTAGTACATTTTATTGATAAAACAATGTCCAGTCAAACAACCAATACGCGTTTCGATCCTCAATGTCCACCTCGCATACACTGCTTGAATTGGTAGAAGAAATTAATCCATCACTTAATGAAACGAAATATACATTTAATGTCTTCACCGACTTGAAAAAAGCATTCGCCCCAGTAAATCTAATAGAAAAACTCAATTTCTACGGCGTTCGTGGTGTGGCAGAGAAATTGGCCTAAGCTATCTATGAGACAGAAAGCAGTTTGTGTCAATATAACAGTTTGTTAAGATACATGAATGTTCACCTAATTTATTAAATGTCTCAAGTGGTGTACCGCAAGGTTCTGTGATAGGGCCTAAACTATTTATTTTATATATTAATGATATTTGTAATGCATCACAACTCGTTAACTTTGTTCTATTTGTAGATGACACCAATATTTTGTACTTTGATGCATATGTACATAATCTTATGACAATGACCAAATTAGTAGAATCAGTATGATCAAATTCCTAGGAGTTTTGATTGATGAAAAGGATCAACCTGTCTAGAGTAGCTGGAGTGATGTATACAGCAAGTCATATCCTAGGAATTACACGCGTGTTTACCTTATATTGGTCACTGTTCTGACAAATACTGTGAAATTTGGGGAAATGCATATATTACTACTACAATGTTTTACAGTGTCACAGAGTTTCTTAAAAGGGTGATCAGACTGGTATGTGGTGTTGGTAGACATCGCCAAACTAATATGCTATTTTATAGATATAGAGTGCTTAAATTTCAAGACCTAGTAGATTTGAATTTTTTTCAATAACGTATAAGGAGAATGGGGAACAATCGTATGTAACATTACAGCACCTGTACGTACATAAGAAGAAGGCAGCTAGGAGAGCCGTGGACAAAGCAAAGAGGGAAATGGAGGAGAAACAATGCAGACAGTTAGACGAGGATTGTAGAAATAAGTTGATATATAAGATGGCACGAGAGAGGGGCCATAAGACCATTTTCTATCAAGCGACTTTCATAACTAAGTTCTCTCAGTTCTGTGCATACGTTTTGAAACAGCATTGACAAATATCTTAAAAGAGCGGGATACGCATAGGTTTAAAATGGTTGGACTCTTGACAAAGCTATGACAACCAAGTTACGCACGATTAGACGCCGGCTTGGCCAGTGGCTTTTCGCGTCACTTAACCTGCATGCCGTACCGTTTCAAGCTTTCAAGCACTACGGTAGTTTGAACTATGCACGCACGCACGCATGCACGCACGCACGCACGCACGCACGCACGCATGTACGCATGCAAGCACGCACGAACGCCAACATATATGTATGCATGCATTCATGCATACATGCATACGTACAACTTAATAATCAGCATATAAGCATATTCAGGACCACGTAGTTAATCATTTCCCAATTTACTTACGGGTGTTCTGTTTATAACTGTGCTCATGTTCGTGAAAAAGACCCTATTCTATTAATAGTCAATCATTCAGACGCAGTGAACGTTTTTCGTGGAAACGTCGCGTCACGCATAAGCTGATAAACGAAGTGCCCATCACAAAAGTGTCTTTTGCCGCGAAGGCATTATCTGCGATATAACCTGAGCAATGTCTTAGCTAGTGAACAACACACTGTGGTTATTGACACTTGTCCCACCGAAGTCTCCAGTAAGTCACGTGTCCCATGAAGTAATCCAAGTACATGTGTGGCAGCCACGTCCATCATGGAAACGTCAGTGAATGTGTTTGCATAAAGAACACTCGATATATTATTACTAATGTGTTTATAGGTGCTTGTGCAAAACAATAGTCAGACCTCACATAGAAAACTGCATACAGGCATGGACATCATATCATAAGATTGACATAGATAAGCTAGACAGAATACAAAGAATGGCAATTGAACCGATTCCAGAATGCCCAATACAGTGGCATTGACAAATATCTTAAAAGAGCGGGCTGCGCTTAGGTTCAAAGTGGTTGGACTCTCGATAAAGCAATGACTTGTCCACGTAGCATTTGGAGCTTCTTACTCTGGATGAAAATCACGTTAAATGTTGTTAGATAATCGTCTTCACCACCTTTAGCGAGGTTGGGCTGCGGGAGACGGTGCCAAATGTCCTTAAGGATTTTGAAAATATTTCCATGCGTTGTGAAGAATGGGTACAAAATGTGCATCATTAGGTTAAGTGGACTCGCCTTCTCGTACATAATTACCAACATATGTACTGTAGGAAAGGCTGTGCCTCATTGGGTTAATTCGAGGAGGCGCTTCTCGTACATAATTACCAACATATATACTGATAAGTGAACAAATGGCTTTAATAACAGGTACGTTGTCTTTTAGGGCAACCAGTGCCTTGCTTAGCCATTGCATGTGCGTTACGGACACCTTGCCTTCTATCGGAATGATTCCACCAGAGGGTAAACTTATTGACCTATTTGAGAACAGCTGCACTCAGTGCAAAAAAATAATGAGAGAGAGAGAGAGAGAGAGAGAGAGAGAGAGAGAGAGAGAGAGAGAGAGAGAGAGAGAGAGAGAGAGAGAGAGAGAGAGGGAGAGAGAGAGAGAGAGAGAGAGAAGAGAGAGAGAGAGAGAGAGAGAGAGAGGAAAGCCATTGTCTTAACGATAGTTCAATATTCTTTTCATCTATGTATAGCCCGCCCTTATTAGATATATGTGAATTTTATTTTTAAATATATTCACACTAATAGCATTAACATAATCATTTGACAGTTTGTTCCATCCATTAATCAGTCTCCGTGAAAATGAGTGCATTCTCACATCTAACTACACTGTTCCTTAACTAATGCTGCTTTGTGCTCTCTGTTTCTACTGCCTTCATTAAGTTTGCAGAACATATTGCTCTTAATATTCTCATAACCATTCAATATTTTAAAAGACCTTCTATTTGGCATCATCTTAGTCTCCTGGTGTATCTTGTGTTGTAAGACCATATTCTATCAAGTGACATTCATAACTAAGTTCTCTCCGTTCTGTGCATACGTTTTGAAACAGCATTGACAAATATCTTAAAAGAGCGGGCTACGCATAGGTTTAAAATGGTTGGACTCTCGACAAAGCTATGACAACCAATTACGCACGATTAGACGCCGGCTTGGCCAGTTGCTTTTCGTGTCACTTATGCGGTACCGTAAAAACCTGTCAAAACACTCCCCCTTTCAAGCACTACGGTAGTTTGAACTATGCACGCACGCATGCACGCACGCACGCATGTACGCATGCAAGCACGCACGAACGCCAACATATATGTATGCATGCATTCATGCATACATGCATACGTACAACTTAATAATCAGCATATAAGCATATTCAGGACCACGTAGTTAATCATTTCCCAATTTACTTACGGGTGTTCTGTTTATAACTGTGCTCATGTTCGTGAAAAAGACCCTATTCTATTAATAGTCAATCATTCAGACGCAGTGAACGTTTTTCGTGGAAACGTCGCGTCACGCATAAGCTGATAAACGAAGTGCCCATCACAAAAGTGTCTTTTGCCGTGAAGGCATTATCTGCGATATAACCTGAGCAATCAACTGTTTCGGTGAGTCTTATGTCTTAGCTAGTGAACAACACACTGTGGTTATTGACACTTGTCCCACCGAAGTCTCCAATAAGTAACGTGTCCCATGAAGTAATCCAAGTACATGTGTGGCAGCCACGTCCATCATGGAAACGTCAGTGAATGTGTTTGCATAAAGAACACTCGATATATTATTACTAATGTGCTTATAGATGCTTGTGCAAAACAATAGTCAGACCTCACATAGAAAACTGCATACAGGCATGGACATCATATCATAAGATTGACATAGATAAGCTAGACAGAATACAAAGAATGGCAATTGAACCGATTCCAGAATGCCCAATACAGTGGCATTGACAAATATCTTAAAAGAGCGGGCTGCGCTTAGGTTCAAAGTGGTTGGACTCTCGATAAAGCAATGACTTGTCCACGTAGCATTTGGAGCTTCTTACTCTGGATGAAAATCACGTTAAATGTTGTTAGATAATCGTCTTCATCACCTTTAGCGAGGTTGGGCTGCGGGAGACGGTGCCAAATTTCCTTAAGGATTTTGAAAATATTTCCATGCGTTGTGAAGAATGGGTACAAAATGTGCATCATTAGGTTAAATGGACTCGCCTTCTCGTACACAATTACCAACATGTGTACTGTCGGAAAGGCTGTGCCTCATTGGGTTAATTCGAGGAGGCGCTTCTCGTACATAATTACCAACATATATACTGTTAAGTGAACAAATGGCTTTAATAACAGGTACGTTGTCTTTTGGGGCAACCAGTGCCTTGCTTAGCCATTGCATGTACGTTACGGACACCTTGCCTTCTATCGGAATGATTCCACCAGAGGGTAAACTTAATGACCTATTTGAGAATAGCTGCACTCAGTGCAAAAAAATAATGTTTGCATCATTAGGTTAAGTGGACTCGCCTTCTCGTACACAATTACCAACATGTGTACTGTCGGAAAGGCTGTGCCTCATTGGGTTAATTCGAGGAGGCGCTTCTCGTACATAATTACCAACATATATACTGTTAAGTGAACAAATGGCTTTAATAACAGGTACGTTGTCTTTTGCGGCAACCAGTGCCTCGCTTAGCCATTGCATGTGCGTTACGGACACCTTGCCTTCTATCGGAATGATTCCACCAGAGGGTAAACTTATTGACCTATTTGAGAATAGCTGCACTCAGTGCAAAAAAATTATGTTTTCAAACAACCTGGTCTATGTATGCTAAAAATATGAGGTTTCATGAGAAAACGACTTTGTTAAAATTTCAGAACAATCTTTAGAGAAGAAGTGACCGCTCACACGACACAATGTTTACCATTGCACAGATACACGAATTTAACCCTAACATATCAATATCTAAATATAATAATAATAATAATAATTAACTTCTATAGCGCCTATATCCTCAGGAACCTGAGCTCAGAGGCGTAACAAAACAAAATCATTAAGCATAATCATGAACAGGGACGCGCAAAATTCAGTATCAGAACGATGGACAACCGAACATTTATGGTGGAAATACAATTTGGAATATATTTGTCTTGAGCTTTTTCGGAAATTAGCTATAGTTTCAGATGTTTTCAAAGTGAAATGCGTGCGCACACTGGAATAAGATACCGATCGATACCAGATAAGACGTGTACACTGTCGGTTTAGCGTAGAATAATAATTGTCTTCTGCTGTTTCACAGAACGTTCGCTGTTCCACGAGGAGGGAAGAAACATGGACAACCAGAACGAACGAAACGTTGATCGCGAGTTGCCTGTACAAAATGTCGATGCCAGAGCCGAAATACAGGCACGTGACGACATCCACCGGGTCCGCGGAGATCAACCATTCAACCCAGGAACAGTGCATAACAGCAATCCCGGAAACTGGAGACGTAACCCGAGTGACGTACCTGATCCGGTGTGACGTCGTACTAAGCCAACTACTGGGATCAAACTTCGATAGACGTGCAGGCCAGGGAAATCTAGAAACACTTTTGAGCACAACCGCAATCCAGGAAACTGGAGACGTCCACCGAGTGATGAGCCTGCTTCGTGGTGACGTCGTACTAAACCGACCACCGGGATCAAACTTAGTCGAAATACGGGCACGTGGCGACATCCGCGGAGATCAATCAGGCAACCCAGGAACAGTGAGGGGCAGAACCGGAATCCAGGAAACTGGACAAGTCCAACGGGGAAGCGGGGACCCACCGGAATCAATCTTGTATAGACATGGAGCCCAGGGAAACCCAGGAACAGTGATTGGCACAACCGCAATCCAGGAAACTGGAGACGTCCACCGAGTGATGTGCCTGATCCGGGGTGACGTCGTATTGAACGAACCACCGGGATTACATTTGGATGGACGTGCAGGCCAGGGCAACATACGAACTGTCTTAGATCACTGTGAAGTGTGGCAAGTTCTATGAATTAATTCGTGAGAAGAGATTATGTCGAACACTGAAGACTCTAGGCCCGTATGCAGCGTTTCGAAAAGGGGGTTCGGGCGTAAACAATCAGCTGGGAATTTCTGGGATGATTTCTGAAACATTTTACAGTTTAAACAAATTATCTCGAACCCCTTGAGGACGGGCTTGATTATACCATCAATGGTTATATTCACTGTAGTCATTATGGAATGTGCTGGCATTACTTGCATGAAATGCAATATTGGTTTTTATACTACATTGAACAAGATTGATACCTTGCAAAAACTATGAGGATAACGTCGCCACTGATTTCACTACATTTTTGCCACTTTTGTTTCCTGTTGAAACAAAAGGTTCATTTCAGAGTCTTCTCATATGCCAAAAATTTCCTTATCCATATCATATCGGAACTTGTTGCATTGGTAGTATTGCAGAGTCTGGTTCACTTAACTATGTCAACATTTTAGAGGCAAACTATGCTATTTATTCCTTTTGTTGGGCATTGAGATTAGACAGGACACTTCATGCAAAATCCAGCTACGTCGACGTAGACCAGAAGTGACAAGTAGCTTTTGTAAAAAATAATGTTCCTAGATTACTTAGTCCTGTGCCGCCATAGATAGTGATCAAGTTGCATTGACCAATAAATGCATTCATGAATGACCGACACGACAAACATCATACGATTGTGGACATTTCCACATACTCTAATGTAGGCCACCCTTTGGCCACCACCACCACTATTAATTAGAACACTTACTGAAAATAAAAAGTAATACTGCTTACATTGTTTGTACTGTCTTTATTATTAGTAGTATTGTTAGTATTGCTGGCAAAGTTTTCAACTGCACAACAAATTATGCCACTCTAGCAGCACTAGCATATCGCATGCAACGATTACTGCACTGTAAAGAAGGAGGCCTGTAGGCCTACAGTAGCGATCTTTCTGGTCTTAGTACAGACTCCATGAACAATAAAAAATGTGTAAAATATTTTCAAACTTTTATTTGACTCTGAATGCATGATCTAAACAAATAAGGTTCTTTTTCTTGTATCAATAAATGATATTGTCAGCTTAATACAATAATTAAAGTTCTGTCTAAAATGTTATAGTTAATGTCGTTTCGGCTGTTTACTCAGTTCTGCCCCGTCCATGGTAATTTCATTCGTGAATGTTAATCTCTTGTTTTATTATTTTAATTAGTGTCCATTGACATTACTATGGTGGTTGTGAAAATGGGTAATCGCCCGAAATGACCAAGATTGTGGTGCAGGTATGTACTGCTATTTTCAACTGTAGCGACTTCGTTAAACGTATACCAATCGGACGTAAAACATAAATTGGTTATTGGAAAAACATCAGGACAATCCATCAACACAATCCACCGTTACTTTTAATGAACCTTGCAAAAATACATTTTCTAAGATGCTTATAACATATATCATATAAACCGGGGAGCAACATTTTGACGAGATCCACAATGGCCAAGACTGGACATACACATAAACTTGTCAAAACGTGGTTGCAAATATGTCCCATCAGCCACTTTTCAACAATATTTGATGATGATTCTCTTCTCTTGATAAAGAGCAAATATGGCGATTATAACATGCAACATATTATTTCTTTGACATAGCAGCGAACGTGTGGACAAGTTTTATCATTAATTTATCATTAAAAACGATCCCGGTTACATAATGTACTTCAACCGAGATTGTGTCAACAAGGGGAACATTAGGACGTTTGTATGTGTGTATCTTATGTGGTACACGAGCTACGCTTCGCCCGACATTAAATAGCAAACGTTTTCCGAACAACCTTGACCTTCACGACACTAAAAACAATTCGGCTAAAATAAACGGTGTCAGTAAGTTCGTACGTGACTATTTAAAAACCAAGTGATGTCAATGACTTGAAATAAATGAGTTTGTTGATGCATTGTAATTGTTGCTGTTCGACCACACGCACCGATTGATTATTAAGAGAAATATGTTGAAGTTGACAGATTTTGATAACGTTGAGTAACGAATACAGTCGGTTTTCATGGATATAGACTCCGTGTTGACAATGTATATTGCAACAATGACAACAACAATAACAACAACAACAAAAACGCAATCTCAAATAAAGGTGGTTTGACAATGTATGTGACAAACGGGATAGCTAAGATAGTATGTAATACAATTTACACTGAATTGTACAACGAAACCCTCGATTGCTTATGTGAAAGCACTGCACCCTTATGAAAATATACCATCATATTCCATGGTAAAATACCATGATATACCATTTAAAGCAGGAAAACCATGGTAAAATACCATGGTGTTTTGAGACAGGTAAACCATGGTATATCATGCATTTACCTTACACAATATATGAAAAATGTACCATGTAATATAAAGAAATGTCATGGTTTACACTGGTATACCATGTATTTCCATGATATATTTTCATAAGGGCATGGTGCAGCCACATCAAGCTTAGCTTTCAAACTCCGCTTCTTCAGATGCGCTGATAACATGATGCCCATAATTAATAAGTTTGTTGTGGATCAATTTGATTAATTACCGAAAGTCGGTCAAACATCCCGCTTTTGGAAATACATGTGGAAATCCATGTTATTTCCGGGTATGTAGTGAGGATACAAACGGTGGCGCCACATCACGAAAATAATGACAAACGGTGGCGCCACATCACGGAGATAATCGAGGAAACGCTATTATGTCATTATTGCATAATAAAATACACAACTACAATTAAGTTGATACATTATATATACATATAATTTAATCAGATAAAGTTAAATAAAACAAATTAAATAAATAACGTTAAATAAGTAAACTGGCCCAGTCATTCAAATGTTGGCTTGCCTAACTGCGGGAAGCAGGGCGTTCCGCAGTCTCGGCCCTGCCACAGAAAAGGCCCGACGATCGTACCGCTCGACATGGTACCGCGGTATAGTCAATAGATCATGATTGGCGGATCTCAGTGTTCGGGTGAGTTTTTATGGAGTCACTAGCGACGACATATACACTGGGCAGAGATGAAGCACAGCGCGATACACAAGTAAAACAAGTTTGAATTCGATTCGCTGACGAACAGGCAACCAATTTAGACTGAATAAAACTGATGTTATATGATCCCGTCGGCGAGGTCCAGTAATCAGCCGTGCAGCGCCATTTGCAGTTTCGGCAGCTGCGCTCGGGCAGTCCGTAAAGAATAGCTTTGCCGTAGTCCAAGCGCGACATGACTAAAGCATGACTAATGGTTTTACAAACAGTGGTGGACAGGCATTTCCTGGTCGTTGCGATGCTGCGAATGTGACATTATGCCACGTGGCAGACACGGCGTATCTGCGCCGCCATTGACATTGTGTCATCAAATACAAAACCGATGTCGCGGATAAACGGTTTCGGCGTGAAGGAGCAGCCACCGACATCAATGACTAAGTCAACAGGACTATATATATATATATATATATATATATATATATATATATATATATATATATATATATATATATATATATATATATATATATATATATATATATATATATATATATATATATATATATATATATATATATATATAATGTGAAAATGTTTCACTAATCGTGTTGGTCCGGTCATATAACCATGAACGAAAAGTGTTAAGACAGTACGTGTGCGAGTTGGCACCGGATTAGTAGTGATTTTTTTTCAGGTTAATCCATTAATGAATTCATCCACAGAATCAAACTCGGGGGCTGAAGCATAGCTATGAACACATTCTGACTTTTTCTGGATCCCCCATTTGTGCTGGTATGTGTCCATCAAGCTCATTTTCTCGTAAAATTATTACACCTCACACATACTCAAGTAGGGGAGACCGGGGCAATATGGCCATTGGGCCACCATGGTCATTTGATTGTCTGGTCATTGCACTTTTAATTATAGCATGTTGTGTGACCTAGTGTATGCTCTAGATACACAAAACACACGCAGACGACAGTGACGTAGATACTACACAGCTTTCCGAGGTATGTCATAAAGTACTTTTCAGACCGACGTAAATAATTTTTGGTGTGTTGTATTTCTTTATAAAATTATACGTAAAACTCCGTGTAACGCTGATACAATACTAGTTTATCATAGATGGAGATAATTTTTTATATTGGTCAGGGAGACTCCTGTTAAGACGAAACGTGATCGTTATCATAGGAACCACCCTGATATTTAAATTATAACCTCACATTTTATAAATTGATTCGACGTTAGTTACGCATAGAATGCAATTAAAATTCGCATGGAAATGAATAAGCTGTGCTTTTAGTATATGTCGGTCAACAATACCAAGTTTATATGTAGTAAACGTCCTCTATGTTGTAACATTGTGTGGATGGTTTCCCATGCAAACATTATCTAATAATAAACAGTGTCAACATATCAGGAATATTTGTCGATAATATCGTACATGGAGTCGGTTCACAAAGGCCACGCCCCATGTAATGTGTCACGCATGTTAGGATGTCGCGCGCACGCGTAGTTGATCCACAATGAGGTAATAGAACCGAACGCACCGATCTAAGCAGACGTCAATTTCAGTGTGCGGCACGAAGCTTGGTAAGTAATCCATTATGATTAGTTTATTTGACTTTATGGGTTATTCAATGAAACGTCATGTCACAAATGCTGAATGAATGATACTAAAGAGTAACTTTATGGCTGATCTGACAATAACCTTTCGCGTGGTTATGTAGCACGGGCCGTCGTGACCGGTCCGCGCCCTCGAGTTGTGGCAAGCACGACTGATTTCCATAGCAACCAATTTGTAAGACGACTTTGTACCATGCGGAACGTCTAAATTTATTGGCAAAGCGTGTGTGTTTCACATAGAGTGCGGCAGTCACTAGCATATAGTGGCAACTGATAGGTAGGTGTTGTTTACATGCACTGCCACTGCCCTGGGTCTGGGAGTACTGTCAATGTTTAGTGTTACCCGGAGAGTGTACGTTCTCTATCACATTTCAATAGTTTTACCCAATTTTGTATGGATACTTTGACAGCAATAATGAACAACCAACCGGTCAATCCCAACATAATTTGCTCGAAAATGATATACGGTATGCACAGAGCTATGCTCATAGTGCTGCACTCCATGTTCAAACCACCCAATATATGTTCAGCCGTGTACGGTCGACTCTAGCTGTGCATAACTTGATGGGACTAAGTTAATATGTTCCATGTATCCGATACTCCTTATATGATACGTAAAACAGTTGCAGGCCAGAACAGGGAATTCAAAGTTGTTCCTCTTAAGCGGGTGTTCCTTACATCGGGAGTCATTATGGCGAGTCTACTGTAGACCTGTCTAGGCAGTCTGTGTCTATATTTGCAAAATGTTCGCGAAACCCGGTGAATGATCTCAATTTTTTAATATGACAACGCATAGCGTTGATCAACAACTGACTCACGACGACTGACTGCAAATAACCGTTTAAGCTTAACAAAGGCAGTGACTAAACACTATACAACAACGCTTCGCAGGTGCAGGAATCCAGGCAATCGGTGAACAAATGCAACATCACCGTTGCCTCAGCTTTTTAAATAGCTCCTGCAGCCTGAACTTCAAACAACTTATTATTCAGTCTAGCTTGGATGCAGTCTCGCAGCAGGGCGCGTCGACTGGCCTCGTAGCCTTTCAATCGAACACATTAAAAATTCTTGATCTGGCGAAACAAACCCGGTAAGACTGCATGGACACTTAGTGTACGTATACATTAATGGTTCGTGCAAGAGTGAACGGTAGTGTTGAGAAAATTCGGGTAGGCATGCGTATGACAATTGATTTGGACAATAGACTGGCTTCTACTAGTGTGATTGTGTTAGAACCATATATCACAAACATACAGACGAGGAAAGTGAAAACTTTTACAACACACATATATGCATAATTTATGTTTTATCTGCCTTCCATTGCACCTTCTGCGCCGTAGCTCAAATTGACATGATTTCCCTTTATTTATAATGTTTTGGAGAAACCATTGTATCGGATATAAACCAGTGAAATACACAACTGCTGTACCATTATACGATGTGTTACACATGACGACTCATATAACACAATAAACACATGAATTTGTAGTCATGGATTTAGAGAACAAGACGATGGGCAATATAACAAACAATGACATTGCAAACGAGATATGTCCAGTATTTACAGTGACAGTGAATTGTTAACATTATTTACATTGTTAATCTTAACCGCTTTTTGGGGGTAACCGAAACATGACTTCAAGACAACAATGTTGATACACTAATGTTAAAGACTATCAAATTGTGAACAGTTGCCCAAGGCACAAAACAAGTAAATGCGGGCCAGTCTCATGTCAATGCAATCAAGGAAGATTTAGACCAAGAAATGCAGATATATTGCGTTCATTCAGTTTGACGCGGACGCATTTACTATTAAGAGTACGTTCATTATATGAGTAATATATAGATAACCTTATGTGAATATAAATATATTCACTGCATACAAGCACGATATTATATATATATATTATTATTTAAGAGAATAATTTGTTTTATTTTATGGCTGGTTTAACATTCATTAGTTAAATGTAAATATGTACCTAACTCTGATTTTCTTGAATGCATGTACATGATACACAACTTGTGCATTACTTGTGTGTGTGTGTGTGTGTGTGTGTGTGTGTGTGTGTGTGTGTGTGTGTGTGTGTGTGTGTGTGTGTGTGTGTGTGTATATATATATATATATATATATATATATATATATATATATATATATATATATATATATATATATATATATATATATATATTGGTATTCTATTAATATTGGTATTATATTAATGTTAGGAAATACACTATACGTTAATTAGCCGCTATTATTGTATATAATGATATAGATATCAGACATATAGACATCGGTCTATCTAGAAAGACAACGGAGTTTCATGCATGTAGGCATACAGGCATGTATATTGATATGTCACAGAATGTGTTGAGGGGCGGACTCAATGCAGTCAAAAGACAGGCTTGTGTAGGAGGCGCCATCTGGTGATTATTTAGTATATATGAATACTGTGTTAGAACTGTCTAGTAAATTTAGCTTTGCACTTTGCACAGCACTAAGTAGAAATGTATAACTTCAGTCACAAGTTTTCATGTTCGTATAAAATACAACCCGCGTTATCAAAGGAAATATTGTGCATTAGCTATAGCTGAAGTGTGTTGAATGTGCTTACCTGCATTGCACGCATGAATGCACATGCACACATTCAAATCCCCGATATAATGGAAAGTCACCTTCATGGCTTGAGTAAATCCAAGGGCAACCTGCATTCGATCGTATGTCGGGTCCTGCGCATGATTTCCAATGGTTGTTTCTCAGTTCCGCCATTACCAACATCCATCATTTTGCTATAACCTACTTTCCAGTTCAGTGTCCCCGTATTTCACTGGTTAAAGCAGGTGACCCAGTTAGATGCACAAGAAACCGCTTGCCTGTAGTCAAAACCTGTAGTCAAAATGGCTTCCTCGTTCTTATGCTCTTTCTTCGAGCAACATGTCGTATTTTCTTCGCTGGCGCTTCAATGTTGGTCCTGAATATATATTGACAGTATCCTGGATGTATTGAAGTAATCATGGATTTATTGTAGCTGTGGTATCCATACACGGTTATATCGCAACCAAATACACAACACAAAATGCTCCTCGCGTGTAATTAATATATCTACGTGGCTCACCAGGTCTGCGAAGCGTGACGATGACGCGTACAGTTTTGGCGGTGTGCCAACAGTCACCTGCCATGTTCGAAATTGACACAAAACGAAAACTAAACTAATACATTTTAGTTATTATAGTTCTTCGATATATTCTCGTAAGAACATTGCAAATTCAAATATTATACATTATTTAACACACCAAAAATGTGTTTAGTCTTAGCCGTATTTCAAAAGTATTGTTAAACAACATTTAAGAAATTTTGAAACAAAGTCGCCTATAATGCTCGGACATGTTATATATAGTATATAAAATATATTGCTTAGTTTTATTATAATTTCTCGTTTACATGTACGTTATATGTTCTCTGTCAAATGATTAACGATTGTAGCACAGCGGTTCGGTAGCGAATTTCCATGCTGACTTACTATGTTTCAGATTCTACTATGAACATGATGATAAGAGAAATTACGGTTCTTCGTGTCGTCACGTTGTTTGTAATTATTGTAAGTATTGTCATCATATGGACAATATCATAATATATGATGTTGTCCAAGTACCAAGGAATAAAACACATTTCTGCTATGCGTATATAAGCAGCAACACATGTTATATTGGTTAAAGTTCATGTATGAATAAAGTTAATACTATTATACTTAAAAATCAGAACTGCCTATTTCAATTATTATGTTCGTCGTCGTTTCCCTCTCCTTCTCTCAATCGCTTCCTCCCCCTCTCTCCCTCCCTCCCTTCCTCCTCCCCCTCCCCCTGCCTGCCTGCCTGCCTGCTTCCCTCCTCCCTCCCTCCCTCCCTCCCTCCCTCCCTCCCTCTCTCCCTCCCCCCTCCCTCCCTGCCTCCCTCTTTCGTTGACTTGCGTGGCATTCTCTTGGCGGGTGGAAGGACTTGTATCAGCAACATTGTCGTTATCCAGTATTCTCGGGTCAAACAATAACACAAATTCGCAAAACCCCAATGTAAGTAAATTAAATAATATTACCTGTCGCCACCAAAATATACTTAATTAAAACAAACTGTGGAAACGACACTTATTATAAATCAACAATTCTAAACAACACATGTTTTTGCCGATATTTGACTGTTGGTAAATCCTAGTAGTAGAAAACAAAGTTCATTACAATTTTCTTTAACTTCACACCAGTATTATTATTATTGCTTTAGATCGTGTCAACCGGTGCGAGACAATACAAGAATGGATGCAGGGGATCAGGACTTAGGGCGCCCAACAAACATGGCACGTGCCCTAGTGACTACGGATTGAGAAGTGGTTGTTGCGAGCTGTGCACCCGGTGCCCGCCTGGGAAAGGAACACCATCCCTCGCGGAGGTGAGTCCGTGTCCATCACTTTAGCATATTCGACCAGATACACGAAAACGTGAGGCCAGTACATTTAGACATCATATCCAATGTGTTCTGTCGACTGTCCGTCAGAGCGTACCACTTGTCTGCGGGCGGGTTTGGCCGACTTGAGAACTAAAGGGAAAAGGGGGCATTTGGCTGGAGCGCATCCCGGATCTTCGAGGCGATAGTTGACGGGATAATGTATTTCTGGCCCCCAAGTTGTGCATACCTTAACAAGTTAAATGTACCTATGCCATTATAAAATAAACTATTATTGCTATTTCTTTTAGTAAATAATAGAAGTAAATATGTTATTGTATCTTCTCTATGTCTTAATTCTAGTTGTGAGTATGTGTGAAATGCGATAGGGTGCAGCGTGTTGTTGGGGGCCGGAAGTGAACACTTATTGGCAAATTTTCATAAAACCAACATGACAGCCAACGAGATTAGCGTGCCATATTGGCTTCTCTACTTGTAGGATGGCTTACTGCTTTGAATTGCAGAAAGTGGCACATTTAAGTTGGCAGTGAGCTAGGGCGTATCCTACGCTGCCCAGCGCGCAGCTGCCACCGTGGCCCGTTTGGCTTTGGGATAATAATTATTTCTTGAATAACTTATTGTGCCACTATATGGTAGCATGGCAAAACTAATGGGTGAATAAGATCTGCCTTTGCGATATCCAAAATACGCCACCGATCAGTGGTAATCTAGTTGGACCCATCGGTGTTCAATAGATAATTCAATTGACATTATTAAAACAAATTATATTGAAGTATGTCTGGAATACATGAAGGCTAGCCTAAAATATGCACGTGACATCACCTTCGATTCCTCTGCTGCCAAGTTTCTCCTCATATTTCTACTATACGCATACACATACGACGTGATCAAACATTACTTTTATTTCTGTATAAAGATCAAAATAAACAAAAACTTGCCATCTCCTATGCCTCGCTTTGCGGAGCTAGGCGTAGAAGATATAGCTAGCTTTTGCTTTTTTTGTAATTTGCTATCGTTACATGGACGTAAGAGTAATGTTTGACCACGTGACATGTGTATATGTATGGTCAATATATGAGGAGAAGTTTGGCGGCTCTAGGTGGTCGTTGTCGTGATTAGATCAGAAAGTACACATCACAATAGCAGGCGTAGCACTGACGGGTGGTGGTGATTTCGGCACTCAGAAAATTCGGCCCAACTGCCATGTTATTTAGGCTAGGTGATTTATTAAATAATGGAATTCTAATACATTTTTCGGTGTTTTGGAAATGGAAATATGCTACAAGATGAAATATAATATGGTTTCAAGCAATCGTTGTTGTTCTTCCCTTCAAGCGGTTTATTAACTTATGTGGAGCACTTTAATACAGCGGGAATAGATAGGGAATGATTCAGGCCTAGCCAATATATTTGATTCTACTAAACGTCACATTGTGTCATCCTGTGATTCTGTTAAACGGAATCTACTTATATTCACGAATGTGTGCACATTTACAGCTATGTGTGTATTCACAGGTGTATGTGTTCTTGTATTTATGTATGTGTGCATGCAAATATCGACGCAGTTAAGATTATTCAAATGCTGATAATCTTGTAAATAGTAAACTATATCAACAATACAAGGAAACATTCTTTGGATAAAGCTATCATATAATTACTTACTTCTATAAAATCAAACACTTTATTGCTGCATAGTATTTATATTATTGCTCGTCGTTTGATGGGTTATCGTAACGTCGTGATTATTCCCTCACAGACACAGTGCTTCACCGACTGCGTCGATTGTCCTGTTGGATTCTTCAACGATCGACCCAGGGCAAGAATCTGCACGCCATGTTCCCGTTGTGAGGATTATCACCGTACAACTCTGAAAGAGTGCACACCCTCTTCTAACGCGAACTGTAGCAAATGCAACGACGGGTAAGAATTCAATAACATTTTACATGAGCGATTAATTGCCCAGTTGTGTCGCGTGACAAATCGCAGCAAATATGTGTTTGCGTTTTGATTAAAGGTCAGGATGGGCACAAAACCACTCGGTCGCGGTGGTCGCTGACTGGCCACTGAGTTAAACTGTCGCCCGACAGTTGCCCCAATTGAACCCAGCCGCTATTCCGGCAAAACAGTTGTAGCCACAACTTGGCCTCGCTAGTCGGTCTCGCGAGGGTGTTGACATGGGCGACTATTTGTCCGATAAGTCGGGCGACACAGTATCGCCCGATCAATTAGACAATTAATCATTCGAACTGGCCTTTACCGCGAAGAGCAATAATACAGCACACGCATGGAAACAATTAAACGTGGAGTTAACATTATAGTTAACATTATGCCACATATATATATATATATATATATATATATATATATATATATATAATATATATATGTGTATATATATATATATACACACACACACATATATATATATATATATATATATATATATATATATATATATATATATATATATATATATATATATATATATATATATATATATATATATATATGTGTGGCATAATGTTAACTATAATGTTAACTCCACGTTTCATTGTTTCCATGCGTGTGCTGTATTATTGCTCTTCGCGGTAAAGGATATATATATATATATATATATATATATATATATGTATATGTATATGTATATGTATATATATATATATATATATATATATATATATATATATATATATATATATATATATATATATATATATATATATATATTGCACCTTGATAGATAATGCGTAGTCATGCATATTATAATGACACTATCAAAGAATAAGTATGAAACAATAACAACTAAAACACAGCAATGTGTACATTGTAATATTGCATTGTATTTTATTAGGTATGCCGAAAATAAAGACACGGAGGAATGTGAGAAATCATCCTCCCTAAACCGTAAGTTAACTTCTGTTTAATTAACAACAGAGGAAATAAGCAAGATTGGTTACATTGGACACATTTATTATCTTCGCATTGCAACAACATTACTGTGTTTCGAAAATACATTATTAAATACTTCGAAAATCTTAGTAAGTTTAATGAATATAATATGTATATGTGCTGTCCAGAAAGCCTTTCTTAGCTTAATGAATAGGTGTGACAGTTGAAACTTGTCTAATTTGAGGATCAAATCAGTTGTATATGCAAATATGAATAATTATAGTCATGCTGCTGCCTAATGGTTTGCACTTATATATCTAACTGTCATGTGCATTCTCATACGAACCACAGAAAACTTGCACATAAATAAACAAGTTTTTTCGGCAACAACTTAATATTGAATTTCGGGTTAATTAATGTTAAGTTATATTGTATTGAATTTGTATTAATACGCAAACGTTGTTATTGTATAATTTGTCGAGAAACTTATGTGTTTTTCTCGGAATTATGTTTCAGTAAGTACATTTTATATAATGTTTATATACAAGAAGAAGTAGACAAAGGAGTTACGGGATATTATTGAAGCATCTTTCTGTGTTTAGTCGGACATTCCCATTCTTGTAATATGTATGTTTAGCAAAACATTGCTGTGTTCTGAATGCAACAACAATTATAGAACCATCTGAAAGGAAAACCGGAGTCAAAATACGGACTGCAATTGGTGAGCCTGACCAAACAGAGAATTGGACGAAGGCGTTAGAACAGCCCGACAGTGGAAGACGTTCGTTCACTAACGTCATAGTGTACGTTCTCCTGGGTATCATCATCATCGCCAAGGGTGTATGGATTGTTACAGGTATGTTCAAACCACAGACAATCGAAAAGCAAATACGCTAACCCAGCTATGACGGTAACCAGATTTGCACGATTTTGATAAGTATGGCCTGAACACATGTGATACCATGATTGTGTTCTTAGTGGGTTCTGGTCAATCTACGACCTGTACAATCCAAATGATATTAGACGCAGACATAATATATATATATTACACCATCATGCATTAAATCTCTGATTTAACTATTTACCATGCTATATGCATATAAATAAAATCAAATACATTCATCCGGAAAAAAATATCACGGACATCGAACATATGACCTAAATAGCATACCACTCGTTAGTATCCACCAATTATATGTTTATATATTAATGCCCGGCAGATTCACCAACTATACTTGCCATGAGCTTACAAATGACAAGCTACAGTTTAAGATAGTTGGTGGGATTCTAGAAACGAGCGGATATGCTGTTGTTATAGCATGGAAGAAACGCGGCAACAGAAGAACATACAACACAGACAGCGAAACAACCGCCTCGACGTCAAGTGATGACGTCAGAGATGACATTACTTCCGAAAAGATTCAAATGTTACCGACTCCCAACAGTTCTGACAAAGAGAATACACCAACGCGTCCCCCCATCGTCTGTCAGTAAGTAAAAACTCATTGCTGTCGTACACTAAATCATATCTCTATTTTATGTATATTGGG
>OY759274.1:19676059-19803559 GCA_963662155.1 Lamellibrachia columna
ACAGGACAAAATACAAAAATGTGAAAATTGGACAACATTCCACAGGCCATAATACAATATGTATTTGTAGTTCTTCTCTAAGCATCCTTTCTAGTTTTATAGACATTTTTCTGTGTGGATTTCTTACATTTTTCTTTGGAAAATACTAATAATAGGGTACGATGTGTTTACTTTGAGGTTGTAGCTCCTGCTCTAAGCTAACATTCTTAATTGGTCTGCCCTTTGCTTTGTGTTGGGAATGGGGAGAGAGGCCATATAAACGGTCCTTGCCACCTGACCTGTCTCCAGTCCTCCACAACACAAGGGGTGTAATTGGCTTGCTAACTCTGCAATGTTTCACAGATCTGATATTTTCTGAAGCAATATCAGGCTACAGATCTTTCCATGTTGTTTGAATACCAGCTTAGCCTTTGTCTGACAATGTCTGTGCATTGTTTATTGCTTCCTGGCTGTTACCAACTTATTGAAAAGGCTAATCGCTAAGGCTACCCACCACTAGCACCATGGACCAGTACCCACCAGACAGTGAATACTGTAACTGAAATATAAATATATAAGCAGGTGTTATTATTAGTCTTGATTTTCAACTCATGTGAGACTTAAATTATATTTTTAGTGAAAATTCGTTCAGGTAGTTTGTGATATAAAACGTACTGTAACTGATTGTAATTGAAATAAATGTTCAATTATACAAAATATAACAATTACAATTACAGCAAAATTTCGAAACCATAATCAATTACAATTAAACAATTTTATTGTAATCAGTTACAATTACATAATTGGACCCAGCCCTGCGACCATCACATTTTAATGACGAAATGTGCATTACTCGGACTTCCAACTTTTATCATCACATGGCTGACATCCTTCCTGTGTCAACTCAAACAGAGGGTAAAGATCGGGAGTGTGAAATCAGAGTACACCAGTGTCAATGCAAGTGTTACACAAGGCACAATATTTGGACCAATCGGCTTCCTACACCATATTAATGATCTGCAAACAGTATGCGAACATATAAAATATGTCGACGATTGCACAATATGGGAAGCTTCTTCATCCTCCGGAATGGACAGCTCACTCCAAGTAGCAGCAGACGAAGTCGGGCAATGGACAGTGAGTAACAAAATGGCGCTGAACTACGACAAGACGAAAGAACTGCGAATATGTTTAAACAAATCTCCGGACATCGCGCTGCCAACCATCGACGGTAGACCAATCCAACAAGTTAACAGCACCCGTGTACTAGGTGTGACTCTATCTGAAGTTCTGAAGTGGCAATCACACAGACGAAATCACTACAAAAGCATTGCAACGTCTATATCTCATCATCCTTCTCAAAAGAGCTGGCATTGACCCTCACCATCTCGGCAATATATACACTTCAATCGTCCGATCGATATTGGAGTACGCATGCCAAGTGTGGCACACGAGCCTTACAAAAAAGCAAACAAAACAGATAGATTACATCCAGAGACGGGCAATGCGGTTCATTTTCCAAGATAGGTCGTACACAGAAGCCATCACCGCAGCCAATCTACCAACGCTGTCAGACCAGAGGGAGAAGTTATGTAGAACACTATTCATAAACATGCAACAATCTACACATAAATTTCACCATCTTTTGCCTCCCCTCCGGGAAACTCCGTATACAATTCGAAACTCTAGGACTTACTGTGTGTCGCGTTGCAGAACTGCAAGATTCCAGAACTCTTTTATACCATATGCTTTAAGACACTAGCAGTAATTATGAACTGATTTATAAATGAGTTACTTTTTACATAATAGTAGTAGGCCATATAATTAATTTTACTATAGTATTGCCTGTTTTAAATTTTAATTTATGATTATGTCCTTCATATTTACCTTATTTATTTACAAACATAACTTTAAACATGATGTACATGCACCTATTAAATTTGTTATATTTTAAGTAATATTTTTTGTCTTAATTATTTTATTATCATTGGTTGTTTGACTGTGCCAATTGTATAATTCAACTGCTATAGTAGCCATTTAAATGAAATTATAAATTATTATTATAAAATATACATTGTTGTGTCATCTCTCACTGATTGTCGTGTTATGAATTAATGTAATATATTAAAATTATTACGCCATATGATAATAATTAATATCAGTATTACGTCATACGAAATATACATTGTTGTGTCATCTTTCACTGATTTTCGTGTTATGAGTTAATTTAATATATCAAACAATTATTACGCCATATGAAACAGGCAGAGACTACACGAAGAGACAACGATTACCTGTCTGACTCTGAGTGACGTGAGTTCGCTAATGCGGACAGCGCTACAAAGATGGTAGCCATTCCAACGCCTCATCAGCAGAAGCGCTACAATGGCAGAATGTTGGTCTCAAAGGCAACGAGTGGTGGTGTCAACGACTGCTACACATGGCATGTTACGTTGAATGACTCTGGTGATACACTAGTCTTGGCCACACTAGTAGTGGGACTGGCCAACCAAAGCAAACCTTCACGGAACCCTAGACGCAACACCCACTTCCACCGCTGAGAAGAGACAGCATCTTCACTGTTACGCGACATTTTAAAATGAAATGTAAAAATATGTGTGACGGCTCAAACAGAACTTGCTATCGGTCTAATTTAAGCAACGTATTGACCATTTCCCCAATAAAGCTACTGGCAAGAATATCCAAACAATTGCAATTGTAAATACACTGTCTCATATTAAGCATACCCCTAATTCCTGCGTAACACACGGTGCGCCGTGCACCAGCCTATAATCTATGCAAGTCGGCATGTGGATAGTAATCAACACTGAATGTGTGTATTGTGTGTGTCTTTGGCTTGAGTGTACATAGTCCGGTGATTAAAAATTATGATTTTAAAAACTCTTTCAACTCACAAACATCAATGCTTGCATGTGATAACCAAATAACTAAGTCGGTCTGTTATTAACGTAGTCCCCAGTTGGTAACCGTATTACTTATCCAGCAGACCACGCTTAGTTCAGAACACGCTTAGTTCAGACCACGCTTAGTACAGACCACGCGGTCGACACAAATACAAAAGTGCAAAATAATTTTTTCTTACAAAAACCTTCATCGCATAAATATGGGTTATTTTAACCTCAAATGTCTTCTCAGATACAAACTAGTTATCGGCTCAAATGACACTACAACTCGACATCGAGTGCCACACTGCTGAACACTGCTCAACACACAATGTTACTGATTGTATGATGACTACAACTTTGGATAGAACACCATCAAATTAATCACGGTACTTGACCACGTTCAGTAGTGTGGCACTCGATGTCGAGTTGTAGCCTTATTTGAACCAATAACCAGTTTGTATCTGAAAATACATCTGTGGTTAAAACAACCCATATTTGTGCGGTGAAGGTTTTTGTAACAAATTTATATTTTGCACTTTTGTATTTGTGTCGACCGCGTGTTCTGAACTAAGCGTGGTCTGAACTAAGCGTGTTCTGAACTAAGCGTGGTCTGCGGTATAAGTGCAGTATAAAACGTCAAACTGATATCACTGGCACCCTACTACTTTCAAAACTTAAAGGGAAACAAAAGTAATGTTGTTAGGCCTATGCACCTATAAGACTTACTAAGACATAACCATGTATAACTACAATAAAAATATCACGCCAGTGGTTTACTAGGAAACACCACATCTTGATTTCATGGGTCTTATTTGACAATTACCAGGGTACGACATACTCAAGAAATAACAAAATCAATATCAGAATCAATAGGATGATAGTGACCAGTAATCTAAGACAGTGAAACATGTCCTTATCTATTAATTTAAATTCATGGTCGTAATGTCATTAATTAATTTTAGCACACCGACATGTCGAAATCAATCATCCTATTTGGTGAGAATATTTGTATTGGTGAAATTACTGCTGATACCACGAACATGGGCGGTAAGATACGCAGCGACGTGTTGACGATGTTGTTGCGCAATACAAAGCTTTTTGTAACAGTCTTCACATTATTTAAATATGTGTGTTTCTTGATTAATAAAATATAAACCTGTCAAGTATGTCCCTGTGGCTGTGACTTACCCTCAGTCTCAGTGTCACTGTCAGTGAAGACAATGCACCGTCATCTGGTTCTTTGTTGCGACATCTTCACAAGTACTGAACATTTGGTGATCGTTTACTTAGTAACTATACCACGAAAAAACCCACAAAACACCATATTAGGCGACTTCCACTGGCATTGTTGATCAATATTCACGAACGCTCAACAATGATCCTCGGCCCAGCGCAACTGACATTGGCCAATGAAGTAGACATGTCTGAACATGGTTTGGAAAAAAATGTCACACGCCGGCCTCCCTTAACACATACTGAGTGAACCACTGGTGGGATATTCTTGATTTTTGTTGCACGTAGTTATTTTTTATTATCTTTAGGTGCATGACCCCCAAACCATGACTTTTGTTTCGTTTTAAGTTCAGTGAAAGAGTTGAATTCCACGATGTGGCAATATTAGTTTAATAAACGCATATGTATTGATGTGTATGCTCCATGATGTGTATGCTCCATGATGTGTATGCTCCATTATGTGTATGCTCCATGATGCGTATGCTCCATGATGCGTATGCTCCATGATGTGTATGCTCCATTATGTGTATGCTCCATGATGTGTGTGCTCCATGATGTGTGTGCTCCATGATGTGTGTGCTCCATGGTGTGTGTGCTCCATGGTGTGTGTGCTCCATGGTGTGTGTGCTCCATGATGTGTGTGCTCTATGATGTGTGTGCTCCATGATGTGTGTGCTCCATGATGTGTGTGCTCCATGATGTGTATGCTCCATGATGTGTATGCTCCATGGTGTGTATGCTCCACTATGTGTATGCTCCATGATGTGTATGCTCCATGATGTGTATGCTCCATGGTGTGTATGCTCCATGATGTGTGTGCTCCATGATGTGTGTGCTCCATTATGTGTATGCTCCATTATGTGTATGCTCCATGATGTGTATGCTCCATTATGTGTATGCTCCATGATGTGTATGCTCCATGATGTGTATGCACTATGCACTATGCGATAAAGTTATGAAACCGAAACCCCTCGAGGACTGGCATTAATCAGACACAGTCGTGTTGAAATACCATGATGGTTTCTCTACCACCACTTGTTGCTTCGATAGTATTGCTCAGTCTTGCTCATTTACACTATATCAACATTTTAAAGGCAAATGATACTACTTATTCGTTGTATGATATTTCACGTATAAGATCATTTTGTTAATATACTTGTTATTAATGTTTGTTATGCTCTCCCTTCGATATCATATGCAATCACATAAGTATATATTGTTAGACATTGAGACTAGAGAGGACACTTCATGTAGACTCCAGCCTTGTCGAAGTAGACCAGAAGTGAACAGCAGCTTTTGCGAAATTTTCCTTTATTACTTAGTCATGCACCGTCACAGACAGATAGTGGTTAAATAGTGGTTAAGTTCCATTGACCGATGAATGCACGATTACAGGGGCGACGGTCAACCAAAAAAACCAACAAAACAAACCACACACAAAAGTTGCACAAACAAGCCAAAGTGTTGCAGTTGATAAAAGGTAGGTTTGATTTTTCACAAAATGAATATGTAATGAGAATAAATCGAATTGAGGAGGGACAGTAGAGGGGTCGAAGAAATTAATCAGGGAGGGATCGTAGAGGGGTCGAAGAAATGAATTGAGGAGGGATCGTAGAGGGGTCAAAGAAATGAATTAAGGAGGGATCGTAGAGGGGTCGAAGAAATGAATTGAGGAAGGACCATAGAGGGGTTGAAGAAAAGAATTGAGGAGGGATTGTAGAGGGGTCGAAGAAATGTATTGAGGAGGGATGGTAGAGATGTCAATGGACTGACAAACCGACTCCAACGAGCACAAAACTCTGCCGCTCGCGTTATCAACCGTGTCAGACGGCGAGATCACGTCACACCGATTCTGCGATCGCTGCATTGGCTGCCGATCAAGATGAGAGTAACATTCAAGATATGTACTTGCATGTATAAGATCCTGCATGGCTTGGCCCCGGACTACCTCAATTGTGCGATAGCTCGCAACGCGCCTACTCGTGCATTGCGATCGGCGAGTGACACAACATTGCTCGCAGTGACGGTGCCGAGGAGAACGGTCGGAAGGTGCAGCTTTGCAGTGGCAGGTCCAACCATGTGGAACAGCTTGCCTAAGAGTGTGAGAACAACTGAGACATTGGCAGCTTTCCGAAAACAACTAAAAACTCACTTATTTCGTTCACACTACCTGCCTTGATGACACTGATTTGTATTCTATGACGCTGCTTGGTTTTAAATTGTTCGGTTTGAAATCGTATTTTTACACACTAATTTATTGTTTTATAATGATTTATCTTAGATTATTTATTTATTTTTACTTACTTATTTCTCTTAGATTACTTATTTATCTACCTTAGACTATTAATTTGATCTTATCTTATGTATTTAATTAGTCTATATTTTAGATTTGGTCAACACGTCATAGTAATGTGTTCTTATTTATCTTAGCTTATTTCCTTTTTATCTTAGCTTATTTATTATTATCTTACCTTATGTATTTAGTGAATTTATATTTTAGATTTAGTCAACACATCATATTATTGTGAAGCGCTTTGATTGGTATTTAGTTAGCTAAAAAGCGCTATATTAAGAAACGGAATTATTATTATTATTATTATTATGTCGAAGAAATGAATTGAGGAGGGAACATAGAGGGGTCGAAGACATGAATTGAGGAGGCATCGTAGAGGGGTCGAACACATGGTGATTACGTATGAGTGATTACATATGAGTGATTACATATGCGTGATATGACGGATGACGGCCCCGCACGCCGCCTGGTTTCCGTGTAGTGGAATGAAGTAAAGCTGGGTGATTAATGACATTTTCACCATGTAAATATACAGCCCACATATATTATTGACAGTTTCTGTGTTGTTTCATTAACTTTAGATTTGTACCAACCAACGAACGTCGATATAATGTGGTTTAACAACTCTAGAGACAAGGAGGTTAAGAGGAGATCAGATTGAAGTTTTTAAGATATTGAATGGGTATGAAAATATTGATTGAAATATGTTTTTCTCACTCAAGAAGGATAGCAGAACAAGAGGACATGAGGTAAAATTAGTAAAGGATCAATGTAGATTGGACATCAGGAAGCACTCGTTCTCACAGAGGACAATAAATGAATGGAACAAATTGTCTACAGATTGTGTAACTGCTAGCAGCATGAATATGTTTAAAAACAAGGTTGACACATATCTCAGGAGGGCGGGTTATAAGTAGATGAACATTGTTGGACTCTCGATAAGCCAATGGCTTCCTTGTCCACTTGCCATCTGGGCCTTTGGCTTGGATGGCAAATCTTGTTAAATCTTGTTAAATATTAATTCATAATATCATGGCGCCACCTAGTGAGTGTCCACTTAATGAAATTCCCCATAGGTTTGAACGTATCCTTATTACTAATTAATATTCATTAATGGCACCCCTACGGCCGTCCCGGTCATGGGATGAAGGTGAAGGGGAAGTATGACAAACCGAGTGGGGAAGGGGAAGTACGACAAACCGAGTGGGCAGTTGAGAAGAAAACATTGAAAACGCCCGGGTGTAACCAAACTTTTAATTCATATTACAAAATTCATAGAAATTGTGGTTGTAACATTCAAGTTGCAATCTACATACTGCATTATATTATCTAATATTATTTTCACCTTTTTCTATAATAGAAGATGGACCACCGGGTCCATTTTCGATGAATGGGGATTTCATTATATATATGTTATACATCACAATTGGACTACATTGACACTACACAGATCACGACCGATTAATAACGCTAAAATAGAGCCCGTGTCACCGAGGACTAATACATATTACAAGCAGGTGAAATCATCCGGATACTATACATACATGTACTAAAACCGTTTGTATATAAATATAATACATATATATTTATTTATTTGGTATTTTATGCATTTCATTACATTGTGCAGGTTTCCGTGAGTTTTGCTGCTGTGTGCATACATTTGTACTTACCTGGAATGTTTGTCGTAGTTATTAATTATTCCAATTACATCCGGCTTAGTCTTGTATTCAATAATGTATGGCCATTATGAATCTATGCATGGTCTTGCATTGCTTAAACACAACTAACGATCATTCCCAATGGCTTGACTTTACACCTACATCGATAACATTCTGATATTTGCCAACATATATATTTAGAATAATTGAATTATATGTTGTGGTGTGAAATAGTCAGTGGCACAAACAGCAAATACAGCAATATGGCATTGGTCAACCAGACGAAACCTTTTAGAGCTCTAATGAGGTCCCGTGGGAATCGAACCCACAGCCGCCACTAACCATTGCATTCACTGTTGAAGACACACCAAACCACGGACACCACACCATATGGAGACCACTCCATATGGAGACCACACCATATGGAGACTACACCATATGGAGACCACACCATATGGAGACCACACCATATGGAGACCAGACAGGTAAAATGACCAGAGTCACAGAGTTCCCATTTTGAGCTAGGGTAATTTTAAAAGCAAGTGTGATTGGACTGTTATCGCTTTACTCATATTCCTTCCATAGTCCTATGTTTAGTGAAACAACTGAGCTAAATTACTGCAATATATGATATGACATATATCTGGCGAGGGAATATATACTTAGGCATGGACCCTGATCGTTCTAACTTTGTTCGACACGACCCTGTTCGTTTTACCGTTGAGCACCATATATATTACTACGGTTTTGACAGTGTCTCTTTTAGTTGTTCCACAAGATATTTTCACAGAACCTACTTTACCTGACGACAGCACTAACACATTGTATTTTGTAATGTGGACTCTGATCGTTTTACCTTTACCAAGCCTAGTTTCACTCCTGATCCACTCAGTGGTCTTCCTCTCTTCCGCTGTTGACATCTTTAAACACCTAGGATATTTAACGTTCACTGTAATGACGTGGAACCGTTTGACAACTGTGTATTTCTGTAATGATTCAATAAATTCCCTTCACAGAGAATATGTGTTTAAACAGACTTACTGTCTGCACACAATCTTCCTCGAACGGTACAATTCACTGCAAAAGTTCGCTACAATTCTCACCTTGTAAGGAGTAGCTTTATCAAATCGAAATCCAGGTCGCGGCTATCATGTTCTATCTATTCTTAGTAGGCAACACAATACAATGCCTTGCCTTTCAAACGGAAGACTTCATTTGTCAGCGAGTAGCGATGCGAGAAAATAGGTCATCGCGTTAACAGGCCAGCGTGTCAAAACCAGTGGCATTCAATTAATTTTGTAGACGATTTAAGTTGTGAAATGTGGGACAATTTTATTAGTACAACAAATGTTAATACGGCATACGATATTTTTCTTAGTGAATTTATGAAAAAATATGACAAACACTGCCCGGTCAGAAGAATAAACAGAAAACATGTAAATTGTGAAAAACTATGGTTCACACCTGACCTAAAATGTTTGTCACAAGAAAAACTACTTGTGAAAAATAGATCCAATGAAACGGAATACCGTCTAAAAAAAATAAATAATAAACCAAGCACAATTCTAAGAAACGCTGAAAAACACACAATGAAAGATTGTTAGGTGACCAAAAACAAAACGGTAAGGAAACATGGAATATGTTAAGCACAACTATCAATAACAGTTATCATTAACTGACGGAATGAATCGTCTTATCCTGATTATTTTGTAACTGATTGTAAAAAAATTACAAACAAGAATAGCATAGCAATTGGGTTAAACATCTTCATTGCAAATGTTGAAAAATAATTAGCTGTAAAAATAGACCCACCTTTAAACGGTGCCACAATTCATGATTTTCTCGAAAACAGAAGAATAAATAGTATTTTCTTCAGCCCAATTAATAAAGAAGAAATCATTGCCATTGTCAGAACACGTAGAACTAAAACGTCCATAGGTAGTAATGAAATAAACATGATTATTATAACAAACATCATGCATATTATTCTAAATGGTTAAAAAGCATAATTTAATAACTACAGAACATCTTTGTTGTGTCAGTTCTCCAAAATATTAGAAAAATTGCATAATATAATATTAGAACAATTTATTGATAAAACAAACAACCAATATGGGTTTCGATCCTGAATGTCCACCTCACATACACAGCTCGGCTTGGTAGAAGAAATTAGTGCATCACTTGATGAAACGAAATAAACATTTGGTGTCTTCATCGACTTGGAAAAAACATTCGACACAGCAAATCTAATAGAAAGACTCAATTGTTATGGTGTTCTTGGTGTGTCCCGTGAAGTAGTCCAAGTACATGTGTGGCAGCAACGTCCATCAGGGAAACTTAAATGAATGGATTTGTATAAAGAACACTCGACATATATTACTAATATGTTTCGGGGTGTGACCTCAAAGGGTAATCAAACGTTCGGAGTAATAAAAAAAAATTATCATATATACGGACTAATCATACCCTTGTGCAAAACAATAGTGAGTCCTCATTTACAAAACTGCATACAGGCATGGGTGCCATATCATAAGGCTAACATAGATAAGCTAGCCATAATACAAATAATGGCAACTGAACCGATTCAAGAACGCCTAATACAGTGTGACGTGGCAAAGCCAGAGACCAGGACTTTTCAGTTAAAATAAATAAAGGTTTGCTTTAAAACTGAATGGTTATGAATAGGAATAGGAATATTTAGGAATAGTTTCATCAAACTTAAAGTAGCGGAACTAGCGGCAGGACGAACATCACAAATTCTGAACGTTAATCTTTGTGCAAGGAGTATTTATATTCTTATCACAAGTATGAAGTCTGGGACACGTATTAGACAATTTATGCACGCATTGTTGCAGACACACACACTGTATAATTGGCCAGTCACAAAGATTGCCATCCAAAAGTGGACAAGGAAGCCATTGGCTTAACGATAGTTCAACATTCTTTTCATCTATGTAAAGCCCGCCCTTATTAGATATATGTTAATTTTATTTTTAAATATATTCACACTACTAGCATTAACATAATCACTTGACAGTTTGTTCCATTCATTTATCGGCCTCTGTGAGAATGAGTACTTTCTCACATCCAACCTACACTGTTCCTTAACTAATACTGCTTTGTGCTCTCTGATTATGTTGCCTTCATTAAGTTTGAAGAACATATTACTAATGCGATATTCAGGGGATCGCGTTACCTGAAATTGTGTTTGCATGTCATGGTTGGCTAGTTATACATAATGCTTGTGAAATATAAAATCGTCGACCCGAAGGGTCGTACCGACGAAAACAATACAGGGCCATTTCCATCGCTATAATCAGCAGCAGAGCGAACTCATAAGTTGGGCTTACGCCAAAGAAAATTTGAGGATCATTAAACTGGTATATCGGTGATTCGCTGCAATTTTGCAAATATATGTCATTATACTAGCATTAACATAATCATTTGACTGTTTGTTCCATTCATTTATCGGCCTCTGTGAGAATGAGTACTTTCTCACATCCAACCTACACTATTCCTTAACTAATACTGCTATGTGCTCTCTGATTATGTTGCCTTCATTAAGTTTGAAGAACATATTACTATCAATATCCTCATAACCATTCAATATTATAAACACTTTCTATGTGGTGGTTTCTAAATAACAACAACAAAGGTGAACCCGACTTGACGTCATGACGGTTAAATGCGAATTCCAGGGAATGCGTTACTTGAAATTGTGTTTGCATGTCATGGTTCGCTAGCTATACATAATGCTTGTGAAATATAAAATTGTCGACCCGAAGGTCCACCGCTATAATCTGCAGCAGAGCGAACTCACAAGTTGGGCTTACGCCAAAGAAAGAGGATCATTAAACTGGTATATCGGTGAGTCGCTGCAATTTTGCAAATATATGGCTGCTATTGTCAATTACATCGACACGTAGACCGCGAAGGTCGTAGCATAGGGGAGTGAAGTGTGTACAAAGAATACAACTATATATATACATTGTGCGACATGTCATTACTACTACATGTTATAGATAACACGTTATATTATTTAATGTTTTAGGATCCAAGTGTTAATTATTTCATTCGATATATTCTGGAAACGTTATTATTCTTGTCACTGTTGTCACCATTCTAATCATCATTAATGGGATTTAGGAAATACTTACTGGTATTATTTACTAAGGAACAATACGGAATTAGAATGCTAGAAACATTTAAAACAAGGAAGGATTTGAAACGAGAGCCAGGCATGCAGATGTGCAAAGGAACATGTGGTGTGGGCATATTATTGTTGTTATCACTGTTAATGTAAACAACAATGCCAAGAAAGATCCACAAAGCTAAATATGAAGATAATAGAACACGTTTAACACGGATATATTGTAATAATTTACCAAAGAACAACATGTATACAGATTGCTGGAACCTTCTAAAACAACACCGGATTTCAAAAATCAGAGACCGGTAGACGATTCTAGTTAGAGACTCAAGGAGGCATTTATGGCGACCGCTTTGAGTAAATACGTTTTACCTTCTGCTATTTCAGAGACAGTTCGCTGAGGGAGGTAGAGACATGGCAACCAAAAACGAATGCAACGTCGATCGCGAGTTGCCAGAACAAAATGTCCACGCCAGAACCGGAAGACAGGCACGTGGAGACATTCACCAACTCCGCGTGGGTCCACCTGGATCAAACTTGGACAGACGTGCAGGCCAGGCCACCTCGGAACAGCACTTTTAAATCCAGGAAACTGGACACGTCCACCGAGTCCGCAGCGAGCCACCTGGATCAAACTTGGATAGACGTACAGGCCAGATGGGCAGAACCTTAATTCAGGAAACTGGAGACGTCCATCGAGTGATGTGTCTGATCCGCGGTGACGTCGTACTAGGCCAACCACGGGGATTGGACTTGGATTGGCGTGAATGCCAGGGCAACATGGGAACAGCACGGGATATAACCGGAATCCAGGAAACTGGAGATGTCCATTCAGTGATATGTGTGAGCTGCGGCAACCCTGGGACATTCTGTGAACAGTGTGAAGTGTCGACAGTTATATAAATGAGTGTATGTCTGGAAGTCGAGACATACACTCGTAATCATAGGAACCACCCTGATATTTAAATTACACCCTCACATTTTAATTGCACGTCGGGAATTGTTTTTTCGACATTAGTTATATATGGAATGCGAAAAAAAAATAGCCAGTAATTCAATGGAACACATTCAAGATTCTTGATCTGGCCGAACAAATCTGGTAACACCGCATTGATGCTTATTGTACGTATACATTAATGACCCGTGCAAGAGTGAATGGTAATGTAGAGGAAATTCCGATAGGCCTACGTATGACAACTGATTTGGTCATTAGACCGGCTTCTGCTAGTGTGGTCAGCATTGCATTACGACCACATATCACATACCTGCAGACGAAGAAATCTAACACACATCAATAAAACACGTTGCGCATTTACACGATGTGTTGTGTGTGACGGTTTCTATAACACATTAATTGTATCTATGGATTTAGACAGCAAGATGATTGGCAATTTAAAAACAATGGCATTGCAGAGTTATGTCCAGTATTCTGCAGTGACAATGAATTGTTTACGTTATTTATGAAAGCTGGGCGTATATGTTAGTGGTTCACTCTAACATCAAGCGTTGGAAGCGTCGTTCTATTTGACATAAATAATGAATCAGACATAATATATTGCATTCAATGCTGATCCTGATATTGACAATTACAATGCATGCACGAAGCAACAGCTAAATATGATTATTATGTTGACTATATTTTTAGTAAAGATGTCTACATAAATAATGTTGCGCTAACTGAAACATGGACTAAAATGTTGATTACACTAATGTTAAAATTAATCAAATCTATGACGGACAGAACAGGTAAATGCGGGGCAATCTCACGACAATATTGACATAGGGATTTATAAAAAGATTTAGACAAAGAAATGCAGATATAGTTTGTTCATAGAGTTTGACGCGGATGCACTGATTGTTAAGAAAAAAATCATTATAGGAGTAGTATATCAATAAACTTATGATCACCTTGTTTATTACATGCAAGCAAGATGTTATATATATATATATATATATATATATATATATATATATACATATATATATATATATATATATATATATATATATATATATATATATATATATAAAATGTCATATATATATATATATATATATATATATATATATATATATATATATAAAATGTCATATATATATATATATATATATATATATATTATTATTATTACTTAAATACAAATACAATCCGCGTTATCAAACGAAATGCTCTGCATTATTCTATCACCGAGATATGTTGAATGTGCTTACCTGCATTGCACGCATGAATGCACTTGCGCCCATTCAAATCCCCCCATAGAATGGAAAGTCACTTTCATGAGTAAATCCAAAGGCAACCCACATTCGGGTGCATTCCGATCGTATGTCGGATCCTGTGCATGTATTCCAAAGGCTGTTTGGTAGTTCCCTCTTAGCCAACATACACTGTATTGCTATAACCTACTTTCCAGTTCATTGTCTCCGTATTTCACTGGTTAAAGCAGGTGACCCAGTTAGACTCACAGCACATCGCTTACCTGTACTGAAATAGACATCTTCTAAAACGCTCTTACGTCGAACAACATGTCCTGTTTTCTTCGGTAGTGCTTCAGTGTTGGTCCTGGATATATTGAAATACGCATAGTCTAGTTGTAGCGACGGCATCCTGCATTGAAGTAAACATGGTTTTGTTGTAGCGACGGTAAACAGTCACAACGAAAAATGCTCCTCGTGTATTATTAACTCATCTACGTGGCTAGACAAGTCAGCCAACTGAAATAAGCGAAGCGTGACGTGACGTCAATTGTGGCGGTGTGTCAGCTCCTACGACCAAAGCACAACACCTGCCATGTTCGAAATTGACATAGAACAAAAACTAGTCTAATGCATTTTAGTAATTATAGTTATACAATATATATATATATATATATATATATATATATATATATATATATATATATATATATATATATATATATATATATATATATATATATATATATATATAAGTGTGTGTGTGTGTTTAGCCTTAGCCGTATATATATATATATATATATATATATATATATATTTATATATATATATATATATATATATATATATATATATATATATATATATATATATATATATATATATATATATATATATATATATATATATATGTATATATATATGTATATATATATAGTATAGATATATATACACACACACACACATATATATATATATATATATATATATATATATATATATATATATATATATATATATATATATACATTGCAAATTAAAACATTATGCGTTACTTAATACATCAAAAATGTGTTTAGCCTTAGCCGTATTTCAAAAGCATTATCAAACAACATTTTATTAGTAAGATTAGCGGATTAGCTTACCGTGGCCGCCAAATGACACAACGGCACCTATAATACTAGAACAATTTATATCATATATAAATAAACTGTATTGATTGTTGTCATTACAATTCCTCATTTTGTAGAGACTCCGTTAATCCGACAAATGCGTTAAGGATTCTGTTAGCTTACCTGAGAGCTCGCTTTGGTGTTTCAGACAGTGCTTCAGTATTCACACTGACACATTACCAATTATGTTGAAAAGGAGGACAAGTAGTTAGATTTCTTATATATTACTCTCTGCTCAAATTATGTGGTATGTGGTGATCAGCAGAGCAGAACGACTGCTTTGTGGCAGAGAAACCCTCACCACACCTTATTGTGTCATATGTCGCTCTACGTCTAGCGCCATTAATCGGTCGTGGTCTGTGTAGTGTGATTGTTGTCCACTTGTGACGCGGGTCTATCAAATTACGCACTGATAAAATCTCCTGACACAAGTACACATTATAATTATATATCATCTATAAATTAGATAAACGTGTGTTTCTGTGTCTGCATGTGAGTTTGTGTAATATGTCCCTCTAGTCACATTCGAGTAATTAAAATACCAGATATGTATTATGAACCTATCTCCGTGTATGCTGTTCCTTACTAGAGTCGCCTCCCGTCGACCTGACAGAAGGAATCTGACAACTAGCTTTTTATAATTTCGTCAAGTTCCCTGGAAATATTTAAATATAATGTACAACGACTTGCTTTAGTTAACCGAACGACTGTTTTGCGGGACATTGTAATATTGAATTTGTTTTAATCACACGAAACCCTCGAACTAGCTGTGCATCATTTAACCAATGAAACTTGTGCAATCTCTTTAAACCGTGTGATGTCCTTTGGTGGTGACGTATTAATTGTCAAAAGCATCAATGGCACGTGTCATATATAGTCTGGAAAGAAACTAACAATTAACGCCTAAAGTTTTGTCAGACACAAGAAAGTATATTTACGGAAAACATATAAAATAGTTACGTAACTAGATATCACAAGAATTAGAGAATAACAAATTGATTTGACAGCAGAGCGGCATGCCGTAAATAGAACAGAATGGACGGGTGCAACTTCCCGGAGGACAGCGAGAGGTCACTGTGGTATATGTTTTTAAGTCGCTTTGGCGGCAGAGCTACCGCTTTGGCGGTAGAACTAGTGTAGGGCGTCTTTCTTTTTGCAGAATATCCCGCTCTTCCGAGCCAAACTCTACAGCTAAACCGCAATGTCAAGGAGAAAACAATAACTGAACTCATTTATAATCCAAATACACCGCAAAACCATTTTATGTAGAAAATATATCAGAAAATTCTTCTATTTACTATGACACTATATTCCGACACCCCGAGGGTCCATATTCTATGATACCCGGGGGGAGGGGGGTCATAGAATATGAACCTCCGGGGTGTCGCGGTGTGAGATAGTCATTCGGTATGTCGTCTGCAGTTTTAAATATATTCAGTGGTCCGGAGTGATGTTTTTCTGTTATCGGTGTCAGATAAAATAAGGACCCCATAGAAATTGGACCCCGGGGTGTCCATATTTTGTTATAGAATTTGGGCTCCCATAGAAACAAGTGCAACATTTATCAGATAATATAATGCAGTTTGCAAATTGTAACTTGAGTGTCATAACCATCGTTTTCATGAACTTTGTAATATGAAATATAGATTGTTTACCCCCGGATCCATTTTCTACGGAGGCTCATTTTCTATATGACATATAGATAATGGACCCCGCCCCACATCGAAAATGGGCCCGGGGGTCCATAATCTACTATAGAAAAAGGTAAACATTTATTGGATAATACAATGCAGTGTGTAGATTGTAAATTGAATGTCATAACCACCATTTCTATTAATTTTTAATACGAAATATAAATTGTTTACTCTCGGGTACTTTTGATGTTTTCTTCTCAACTGCCCACACTTCATCTTCACCTTCATCCCTTGACCGGGACGGTCGTAGATTATCGCCGGCGTTGTTTGTTCTCTGCTGTGCGTAGCAGGGTTGGTAGGTCTCAATGAGTCCATTCTTGTATATTGTCTAGCCATTTTTTTCTCTGGCGGCCCCGTCGTCTCTTGCCCTCCAGGTGCGTAGTAGCATATTTTTGCGATGGTGTCGTGTCGAATGATGTGGCCAAACCAGGAGAGCTTGCGTCGGTTTACTGTTGCCAACAAGGGCTCTTGCTTTCCAACAAGGGAGTCCACTTGTTTTCTCACATATTCGTTTGTCTTATGTTCAATATGCGAAATGCGAAGGAGTCTCATAGTTTGTCAAATTATGCTTCAGTAAATGTGTCAAACTAAACCAATTAGTGCTCTGAATCTTTGAATGTAACTGATCAGTCTCACTTTCAGTTGTGATCGCATAACCCACTAAGAACTCAAGTGAGAAGCTATGCTGACAACCTTTTGACTCACACCGGGAGTATGTTTCAAAGGTATGACAACAAGTCTTCAACAACAAAACCACAACAACAACATCAATGCAATTAGCTTTTACATTAAACTTGCTCAGAAATATTCAATCACAATTTACGTTATTACTCTTTTATGGTGGTCCATATTGTATGGGGGTCCATATTCTATATGTCATATAGAATATGGATCCCGTAGAAAATGGACCCTAATAAAAATGGACTTGGGCTCTATATTCCATGGAGGGGGGGGGGTCGGACGTACATAATCAGCCACGAATTTCCGGGATTATTTCTGAACATGTTTACAATTGAAACAAATTATGTCAAAAAGGGGGTTCGTTCAACGTCAATGATTGAACGTACCCCGTTTTTGACAGAATTTGTTTCAACTGTAAGGCGACGTAAAAAAAGAAACTAGTTTCTCGTCCCCGCTCGCTTCCTTTTTGGCCGCTGCCTTTTTGTTATTTTTTTATTTAGTATTGACGACTTTATGCATCATACAACGTAGGTCATTATCTTCGGTTCTGCGCAGCAGCTGAAGAAAATCGAGCTACACGCAGTACACGTCGGCGACAGTTTGATCACGGTGTCTCATAATGTGCGGAATCTTGGTGTACAGTTCGACGAGACCATGACAATGGAGTCGCATATTACGGCGGTTTGTAAATCTGCTATCTACCATCTACGCAATATTGCAAGGATTAGGCACTACCTAACCCTCAGTACAACAGAACAAATTGTGCACGCATTTGTGACAAGCAGACTCGACGTTGGCAATGCGTTGCTGTACCGACTCCCATTCAAACAATTTCAACGACTCCACAGAGTGCAGAATTGGGCGGCCCGCCTCGTGGTTGGTGCCACGAAGTTCTGCCGCGCGACACCGCTACTGAGCGAGCTACGCTGGCTGCCGATAGCAGTGCGAGTTGAATTCAAGATACTACTCCTCGTGCACAGAGCGCTCAATGGGCGTGCACCGGACTACGTCGCCAACTATGTCAGCCGACGTCTGCCACCTGGATCGTTGCGCTCGAGTGAACGTAATCTTCTTTGTGTCCCGAACTAAACGGATTTGGGGAGACCGATCCTTCGGCATCGCAGTCTCGACATTATGGAACCTGTTGCCACAACATCTGACATTAACAGGGCTTCCAGAAGTTGTTTTTAAAGCGCAGTTAAAGATACATTTTTAAAATAAAATATTTTGTACGGCACCATGAGCAATGACTGTTGGAGTGGCGCTTCATTGATTGATTGAATGTATACTAAACTTACCAACCATTAATAGGCGTCAATCAAATGTATATAAAGTATACAAAATGCGCAGTATTTCACAACTGCTTGCATTAGGAAGCTCAAATTTCAAATTTAGCTGTGAGTGGTAAAAGTAGAAGCTAGTTGTTAAACTACTGGGCTATTTACATAATACCAGCTCAATCAGTATAACTCTCATTCAGTGAATGATTCAGTTGTATGGCTATGATACAAACTAATGAAACCATGGCCAAACCTACACAGGCACGACAATCATAAATACATTTAACATTGTGTTTGCCTCTTGTTTGTTTGAAGTCATTAAGTGGTTTTCATGTGTAGCATGTACGGGCCATATTCCATTGACGAAAATGTTGTTATTAATATACCATTCCCGCGGTTTAAGTAGTTAAAATGGAATGGCAGGCTTTATAACAATATACACCACTGGCATGTTCCATATTGCATCGGAAAAACGACAGCAGTCTTTAAATCAGCCACAATGAGAATATAATGCATGGCGGCCATTTCACAAATACAAAAATCTACAACTAGTAAATAATAAAAAAGTCCGGACGAGAAACTAATTTCTTGTTTACGTCGCCTAAACATGTTCAGAAGTAATCCAGGAAATACGTGGCTGATTGTGTACGTCCGAACCCTCCCCCCCGAGGACCGGCCTGTGACGGAAATTATGTATGCACCCAAAATCTGGGTAATTTCCGTCACGGATTTCCGGGATTATTTCTGAAAATTCTTACTTTACAATTGAAGCAAATTCTACCAAAGGGGTTTGTCTCCCCCAGAGGAAAGGCCACAATGGAAACTATGGATTGGACCCAGGCTCTGGAGTGTGCGACAAACGGTGGCGCCACAACCCGGTTAATTGGGATTATCGCAAACACAGTTTTCATGACGATGATAGAATTTACATTAAATAAAGTAGGCATTAAATATATTGATTACTATTTTTTCCACTGACCGACCCATTTTATGTTAGCGAAAATCATTAAAGCATCTAATAAAATAAAAGGCCTAAAATGTGCGTGCATGCGTGGGAAAGTTTTAATATGTAGGCATAATATTTGAAAGACAATATTAGAATTAACATTAAAATACCATAAAATAAAAACAATTCCTTATGTAACTTTCCCTAAACTTATGGTGTGCTTGAAATTTTTTTTAAGTGGTGCATGACTGTAATTGTTCAAGCAGTATAAGATAATATTAATATACAATACATTTGAGCAACGAGCATAGTACTTTATGATAAATGGTTCTGGCACCACGCACATGTGGCAGTTTTTTCAGATATTGTGAAATGTTGACTGTTGTGGAAAACTGCCTATATTTGGAAGTAAAATAATGACAGGGACTTTAGCATTGATGAAAACTGGCAACTTTTACATCTGAATGGGCTGCGAGTTTAAATTACTAGGTGCCGACGTAACAGATGCAAACCATTAAAATAAAAATTGTTTTAACGTGTTCATCGATCAAAATACAATTGTCACAGAGATTGAAACACGATGACGTAGCTGTCGTAGAAATGTGTCTGCTTTAATATCTTTTCTTACGTAGTTGTTCATCATTTCTGTCATCTCTCCTTGATCTCTCGTCTCTGTGCCTCTGTACCATTTGATAGATATCAATTCTTCTTTGGTCCTCATCCAAGTCTCGGTCCCCTTTCGTGTACTTCCTTATCCGGTCGCTCTCCGAGTACCCGTCTCCTGTTGTGTCCCTCCTGGATCTTTCATTGTGCCTGTCATCATACATTCTTCTATCTTTCCTACTGCCAGAGTCCCGCATCCTCTCTCTGTGTTCTGATATGTTCCTTACACTCTTTTCATCGCTATTTTCTTTTCTGCTTTTTTCATATTGCATACATCATCATCCTGTCTTCTAGACACAATTTGATCGCTATGCCTTTTCTATTAGTCTCCTTCTCCAATTTAAATTTTCTCAAAGGTTCTTCACGTGTGTCGTCGATGCATTCAAGATAATCCCCTTTGTGTGTGTAGTTATGCTTCAGACAGTGCCTTACAGTCTGTCTCTCAGGTACGTGATTGTCAACAACATCACCAATTTCTTTCTTGATCTCACCTGCACTTTCTGAATTTTTTGTGTCTGATGTAGATGATGTTTTATGCTTTCGCTTCCTCTTTTTCCCACGTTTTTCTTTTTTGCATGTCTCCTTTTTCCTCGTTTTCTTTTTCTCTGAAATGTTAATTCAATAACAAGATTAACTTCAAACCTGTCCATAGTGAACACTCTGCGCCGCGCGGCGAACTGTTACGGAACTACTGTTATTTCTAATCGCTTCACCGGTCGTGTAGAGGCGCTGTAATACAGCTCGTCATCTTGGATATTCGCAACAGTTATCTTTATCAGTTATCGTTATCAGTTATCAATATGACACTGCTGCGTTGTTAGACAAACAGAAAGCTTCAAACTAATTATTGGAGGTAAATGTGTGTAAACATATTCTGATGGTTACTATTGCATGTCCTATACCAATGCAACGTGTCATAATACGGTGCAGTTACTGCGCTAAATTTATTCGTTCACATATCCACATATCCAGCTATGTACTCATTTATACAGTTGAGTGAACTGAAATAACGAGGAGTAAACGATAGTTTCCAAACTTCGAAACGACAGCTAGAGGAATCGAAACCGGGTTCTGCCGATTGAGAGTCCGGTGTTCAAACCGCAATGCCACCTTGTCTCAACTAACAACTATTGGTTATATTCCGAGAATTCAAACACACCGTGTTGCATTAATTATTATTTTACTGCGTACATAAACACTGTTGTGACATGTCACAACGGTTCCTAGTGACGCTGCCAGCATGTCTACTATGTATAGTTAAGCAATTAATATCGAGTGGTTTGGTGTTGTGCCAACTCAACTTCAGAGGAGACTGGTGGTCGTGTTCACTGGTGCGTGTCTTTTTCTGCCGGGAAAGTAGGTCGTGTTTATCGATCGAATAGCAGGTCAAACACAAGCGTGGGCGCACTGTTGTCTCATCATTGAACGCAGTGAAAAGAGAACACGATATAAGTATGTATGAACAAGATTCCGGGGTGGGTTTTGTAGCGCTGTAGAAATACGTTTTGACTTTTTGCTATAAAATGAAAGCAGACATTGGGTGGCCGGTTTCCATTGAAACCCTGTCGAGTTATTTCTTAACTTTTTGGAATTTATTGGAAACGTTTTATTGTTTGTGTTGTTTATTTTTTGACGGCATAACGTACCATTTCTGTTTCATAGTACGTCAAATGAAAAATCCTTCAACACGTATGAAAAATGTGTAATAATAACGTTCTGTCTTTTCAATAAATGTAATTAATATGTGTAGTTTATTTAGCAAAATAGTGGGGCGCTGTGGTCGTGTGGTAGAACGCTGGCCATTCGGTCGAGGGGACCGGGGTTCGAAACCACCTACTGCCGGTTCAAAACTTCGGCAATTTCGTTCACCCCACTTTGCCTGTGTCTGTCGAAACAGACAATAAAAACCGTTGGTCCCTTCTATCTGGTGTCTGTGCCAGGGGAAGTAAAAGATCCCACACAGGGGGTAAATTCTTTGCCTTGTCGGTTGGTTGACCGTCGCGTCTGTAATCGTGAATTGATGCATACATTCATTGGTCAATGCAACTTGTCCAATATTTTAAAACACATCGTTCTGTGGCGGTGCAGGACTAAGTAATGATGGAACATTTTACAAAAGCTACTGGTCACTTCTGGTCGTCTACTTCGACGTGGCTGAATTCTTCATGAAGTGACCTCTCTAATCTCAATGTACCTACTTATGTGATTGACATTGAGGGGTGAGCATAAGAAACATTAACAACAAATCAATTAACAAAATGATTGACATTGAGGGGAGAGCATAAGAAACATTAACAACAAATCAATTAACAAAATGATTGACATTGAGGGGAGAGCATAAGAAACATTAACAACAAATCAATTAACAAAATGATTGACATTGAGGGGTGAGCATAAGAAACATTAACAACAAATCAATTAACAAAATGATTGACATTGAGGGGTGAGCATAAGAAACATTAACAACAAATCAATTAACAAAATGATCTTATACGTGAAATATCATACAACGAATAAATGGTACCATTTGCCTTCAAAAAACGTTGATATATTGTAAATGATCAAGACTGAGCAATACTTCCACTATTGTTGATGACGAAACAAATAATAATTCATATGTATGTGTGACAGTGATAATTATTAGGATTAAGAAAACATAATGGTCATAGCGTTAAGTGGAGCAAGAAATAATAACTTGAATACAACTAACTGAATTCAAATGGATACTAACAATTTCACACGTATGGCTAGAGGGATATATGACATTTACACATGATATTTAATCCCTTTTGTATTGTTTTTTTTTGCTTCAGAAATATCTGAAGGCCACTTGTGGTGAAAGATATATTGTGTTTTCTTCTGAACGGGAATTACGTTCCTGCAGCAAAGGGATGTTTCGCCTTTGTTATAGAAATGGGTATCGTTAAAGCAGAGGCACGTTGTATCGACGACGCTAAACACGTCATTGATCAACTCATTAAAATGCGCATTAGTTTGCATGATGTCACAATTGGTTTAGCTATAATCGAAAGACCCGACACAATGAATGTTCTGGTTGAATGGATGCAGGGTAACTCACCCTAGAATGCGATACAGAAGTCTCCGCTTTAAAGAACCACTTCGGGACAGAGCAATTTGATTATGTTAATTTCGAATTTCCACAAAAAATTACTCACAAGAGAATTATGCGTACGTCAATAAGTTTTATTTTGTCCACAATGAATTACTGCATAGCGGCTGCGGAATTTCGTAAATTGGTGTTCACGAACGATATATTTTCTTCGGTAGGCGAAAGACCATTACACATGCTGCATTGACGGAACACCATCACATTCGTAGTATTATCAAGTATTCGTAGTATTACCGGAGGCGTGGAATGGTTTAATAAATGTGCAGCTGAAATTTGACCACGTTCAGACCTGTGGCACGATATTCGATTTGTGGCGTGATTTGTATCGATAACCAGTGTGTATCTGACGAGACAGGTGTTGTTAAACAACTCATTTTTATGCGGTGAAGGTCTTAGTACCAAATTTTACACTTTTGTATTTGTCTCGACCGCGTGCATTGTTTACGGTATAGGTAATACGATTACCGGTAGATGGCGCCAGTAATTAGTAAATTAATGTTTATCGATGATAGTGTTTGTTGTTTGTGTTTGTGATTTATCATATTTATATTATTAACATATATACACATTTTCATACAGTGGGTCTAGGGAATGAGTCCGTCCCTGCTAATATACTTTATTCTATTAAACGGTTGATCCTGTTATCCATGATTATGTATTTTACCAAAACGCAAATACCTCATCAAACAAAACAAAACAAGAACTATTACTGCCAGCATCGACAATCAATCGACATCAACAGTCTTATTAGTTCGAACACCAAATCGATTTATTTGGGAAGTATTCAGCCACGTTGCAATCTGACTACTCATGCATTTGAATGAATGTCTATAGCCAGGTAGTCATTTCTACAGCTCTGAACTGGAGTGGAGTGAACAACATTGCTCAAGTTTCGAAACGGCAGCAAAAAGAATCAAACAATTATTCCGACGTTCTAACCACAACGACTGGCTCTGACAGTTAGGTTATTATTATCTCTGTTCAACTGGACAGCATCTGCATATTTTGTCTGCCCTTCTTGCTTCTGCAGTAATGTGCCATGTCTCTGTACCTCGTTAATTACATCTTCTACTTTTTGTCTAGTGTCCGTGTGCTCTGCTCTGCAGACGGAGATATTGCCCTCAACATTATTCATTTTGTTTTCTAATCTTATGAATGTTAAATTCCTTGAAGCCATTCTGCTATCACGTGCACCGTATCGGCTCTACCTATTTTGTATAAAGCTCTAAGGACATCATACACAGAGACGCGCTGTGTCAGGAGCTTAAGTATTATTGTCTCTGTGTCATCGGCTCTTCGTGCCTCCACTTCAGGAATGTTCATCTCTATGGCAAATGCCACCCGTCCGTTGGTTAAGGAAAGGTACTTTCCATCGAGGCAATAGCACACCGTCTGTCTCACTTCGAGCGGAATATCTGAAATAACTGACACAGAAACATAACATGTTACATTTTTGTTTATGTTCACGTTCTAGTTTTCATTGGTCGGGTCCACCGCATCCGTTGAGTTGCCTTCACATTCTCATAGACATCTTGTTTCCGTATCAAGTGGGATGAACCTTTATTTCGATAACTTCATTAATGTTCATAACCCCACAACAGTGTAACGGCTGGGAATAAAAACTTTTGTCACTTAGACAGATATTACTCTTCTCCACTGATCAACGATACATTTTTTTAAATAGCTGGCACCACCTCAAGCGATTGCACATATTTTGCACTGATGATACATCCAGTGGACTCTTTCAAGTCATGAAATAGTGCGTATATATGCCGAGTTGGACTGCAAGCATCAATATATCTTTGTGTGTGTGTTAGTGCACTACCAAGTAGCTTTCTTGACAAATCCATCATTTCCATGTGTCAACCTTTGTGATGAATACCAGGAGAAATAATGAAACGAAATTGTGGTTTTCCCAGTCTAATACGGAATTATTGTTATATTTATTGCTGCGCAAATGACGTTAAAATGTGCTCAAATAATTGAATATATATATATATATATATATAATTGTTTCGCCAGAATTGCGGCTGGGTGCAACTGGAGCGTCTGTCGGGCGACAGTTTGAATCATTTGCCAATCACCGACCGCCGCGACCGATTGCAGGTGTATGCGTTGTGACCTTTAATCAAAAGGCAAGTGCTGATTGGCACCAATCGGTAAGTCCCATTTGCAGTGTCTAGATACGTTGCTCGTGTGAGGCACACCAAATTTAGTTGCGCTTTGTCATGCGACACAACTGGGCAATTAATCGCTCGTGTAAACTGTCGCTTAGTTCTTACCCGTCGTTGCATTTGCTACAGTTCGCGTTAGAAGAGGGTGTGCAATCTTTCAGAGTTGTACGGTGGTAATCATCACAACGGACACATGGAGTTCAGATTCTTGCCGCGGGTCGACCGTTGAAGAAACCAACAGGGCAATCGACGCAGTTGGTGAAGCACGTTGTCTGGGAGGGTATAATCACGACGTCACGATAATGAGCGATAATATAAATACATTGTGTTAGTGTTTGATTTTACAGAAAACAGTAATTACACGTGATAGCTTTATCAAAAAAAAGTGTTTTCCTTGTATCGTTGATATAGCTTAATGTTTACAATAATATCGATCTTTCAATAATCTTAACTGCTTCGACATTTACTTATATACATTAATACTCATACTCCAATGAATACGATGTAACAATCGATTGTTAAAATGTTTGGTTTCATAGAAATAAGTCACAATATAACTTTATTCAAAGAGTGTTTTCCTTGTATCGTTGATATATTTTAATGTTTACAAAATATCGGTATTTCAATAATCGTAACTGCTTCGATATTTACATACATACATAAATACAAGAACTATAGACCGGTGAATACATACGTAGCTGGAAAGTGTTCACATCCGTGAATATAAGTATGGTCACTTCCGGCCCCCAGCTACACATTGCTCGCTATTGCATTTCACACATCAACACATATTGAATTAAAACAGAGAGAACAAACAATAACACACTTACTTATATTATGTATTAAAGCAATTAGCATTAAAATGTGATAATGCTAATAACAAATGTTAACTTTATAATAACATAGATACATTTAACGTGTTGTGGTGTGCGCAACTTGTGAGCCGGAAGTGCTTCATCTCGTCAACTGTCGCATCGAAATGGTGGCAGGGTTCAATTGTGACGTTCGTGACCCATGTGACCTTCATTTGCAAGGGGTTTATATTTTTATCCCCAAGTGAGAGATCCTGGATACGCCTCAGCTAAATGCGCCTTTTCACTTTAGTCCTCAAGTCAGCCAAACCCGCCCATGGACTGGCACTTCAGTGCAGCCAAACTGCCCAAAATAGCAGCGGATTTCAAACTATTCAAGTGGTGCGCTCTGGCGGACAGTTGAGAAAACAACAGGGTCTTTCAAGCCAGGATCTTTAAAAAACTGGGTATATACGCAACTAAATAATTCTGATCCCAAAGCCAATTAAACCTGGGTGACAGTTGCGCACTGGGCGGGTTAGGATTGGCGCGTTTATGACCCATGTGACCCTCATTTGCACGGGGCTTAGATTTTGACCAACTAATGAAAGATCTTGGATCCGGCTCAGCGATTCAAAGCAGTAAACCATCTTGCTGGTAGAGAAGCCAATAGGGCACGCTATGCTCGTTTGCCATCATGTTCATTTTATGCAAATTTGCCTATGAATGTTCACTCCGGCCCCCAGTGACATGGATTTCAAACTATTCAAGTGGCGCGCTCTGACGGACAGTTGAGAGAACACCAGGGTCTTTCAAGCCAGGGTCTTTAAGAAACGGCTGAGGTCTAAAGGAGTATATACGCCATTGTCAACGATTCATTCAGAAAGCCGTCTTGCCGGTAGAATAGCCAACAATATTCTGGAAAAGCTGCCGACGCTTTGAACACGGACTCACCTCCGCGACGGGGGGTGTTCCTTTCCCACGCGGGCACCTGGTGCACAGCTCGCAGCAACCACTCCTCAACCCGTAGCCACTAGGGCATGTGCCATGTTTGTTGGGCGCCCTAAGTCCTGATCCCCTGCATCCATTCTTGTATGGTCTCGCATCGGTTGACGCGATCTAAAATAATAATACTGGTGTGAAATTAATAAAAATTGTAATGAACTGTCTTCTACTACTGGGATTTTACCAACACCAAAAATAGGATTTTTTTCCGAGAGCATATCGACTAAAACGTGTGTTGTTATGAATTTTTTATTTATAATCAGTGTCGTTTGCAGTTTGTTTCAATTAAGTATCTTTTTTGTGGCAACATGTAACATAACTTAATTTACTTACGTTGAGGTTTGGCGAATTTGTGTTATTGTTTGACCCAAGAATCCTGGATAACGACAATGTTGCTGATACAGGTCCATCCACCCGCCAACAGAATGCCACGCGTATCAACGAGGGAGGGAGGCAGGGAGGCAGGGAGGCAGGGAGGCAGGGAGGCAGGGATGGAGGTGGAGGGAGGCAGGCAGTTAAGGAGGCAGGGAGGGAGGAAGAAGAGACGAACATTCTGATTTTTAAATATATTAACTTTATTCGTACATGAATTTTAACCAATATAATGTGTCACTCGTTATATAGGCATAGTAGAAATATGTCGTACTTGGAAAACATCTGATTTGTTGGCGACAATACTTACAATAAATACCAAAAACGTGACGACACGAAGAACGGCAATTTTTCTTATCATCATGTTCATAACAGACCCTGAAACATATTAATTCAGCATATGAAGTTCGCTACCTGCCGCTATGCTACAATGGTTAATGTCGATTGAATTAAAATATAATGTCAATCTAAAATGAGGAATTATAATGGCAACATTCAATACAGTTTATCTACATCTGTAATAAGTTGTTCTAGTATTATAGGTGCTGTTGTGTCATTTGGCGGCCACGGTAAGCTAATTCGCTAATCTTTATATATATATATATTGTAAAACTATAATTACTAAAATGCATTAGACTAGTTTTCGTTCTATGTAAATTTCGAACATGGCAGGTGTTGTGCATTGGTTGTAGGAGCTGACACACCGCCAAAATTGACGTCACGTCACGCTTATTTCCGTTGGCTGACGTGTCTAGCCACGTAGATAAGTGAGTAATACATGAGGAACATTTTGCGTCGTGACTGGATACCGTCGCTACAACAACACCATGTTTACTTCAATCCAAGATGCCTGCCGTCGCTACAACCAGACTATGTTTACTTCAATGTACCCAGGACCAACATTGAAGTACTAATGAAGACAATACGACATGGTGCTAAACTTAAGAGCGTTTTAGAAGTAACCTATTTTGACTACAGGTAAGCGTCGTGCTGTGTGTCTAACTGGGTCACCTGTTTAACCGGTTAAATGCGGAGACAGCTAACTGTAAAGTAGGTTATGGCGACAGTATGCATGTTGGTTAAGAGGGAAATGCCAAACAGCCTTTGGAATACATGCACATGATACGACATACGATCGGAATGCGCCAGAATCTGGGTTGCCCTTGGATTTACTCATGAAGGTGACTTTCCGTTCTATGGGGGATTTGAATGTGTGCAAGTGCATTCATGCGTGCGATGCAGGTAAGCACATTCAACATATCTCAGTGGTAGAATAATGCACACCATTTCGTTTGATAACGCGGGTTGTATTTTATACGAACATGAACACTTGTAACAGAAGTTATACATTTATACTTAGTGTTGGACAAAGTATAAAGCTAAATTCACTAGAATATTCGAACACAATATTACATTTTTTTCAACTTTCCTAAGCAACAACCAGATGGCGCCACATACACGAACCTGTCCTTTGACTGCATCGAGGCCAACCCTCAACACATTACGTGACATATCAACATGCATGCCTTTATGCCTACATACATGCGACTCCGTTATCTGTCTAGATGGACCGATGAACAATATGTCTGATATATATACAATAATAGTGGCTAATTAACTTATAGCGTATTTCCTAACATTAGTAGAATAAAAAAATCCATAATGGGTTATAACAGCAAGTGTTGGTATTATATATGCACAAGTAGTACACAAGTTGTGCATCATGTACATGCATGAGTTAGGTACATATGTACATTTAGCTGATTAATGTTAACCCACCCATAAAATATAACAAATTATTCTGTTAAATAATAATATATAAAACATGCACGTCAACGCATGCAGTGAATATATATTATATTCACATAAGGTGACCTATATACTACTCATATGATGAACGTACTCTTAAATGTATCCGCGTCAAACTCAGTGAACACAATATAACTGCATTTCTTTGTCTAAATCTTCCTTGTGTGTGTATTGACATGAGACTGGCCCGCATTTACCTGTTTTGTGCCTTAGGCAACTGTTCACAGTTTGATAGTCTTTAACATTAGTGTATCAACATTGTTTTCCTGGTAATATATTTCAATTAGTCCAATTATCACATATAAACGGTTAAGACTGCAAAGTAAACTGCACATGTTGTTGGTGCCGAGGCAGACTTGACTTTGAAGATTGACATAAACAACATAATACTATGTATGAGGAACCTCAAGGTGCAGATATCCTTGTTAAAATATAATCATATTTAGCTATTGTTTGGTACATACATTGTGATTGTCGACACGTACTTACGTGGATCAGTATTGAATTGACGTCAAATAGAACGACATCATTTCCAGCACTTGATATTAGAGCGGACTACTAACATATAAGCCCAGCTTTCATAAATAACGTCAACAATTCACCGTTACTGTAGAATATTGGACATAACTCGTATGCAGTGCCAGTGGTTGTTATATTGCCCATCATCCTATTCTCTAATTCCATGAATACAATTAATGTTTTATATAAGTTGTCATATGCTACACATCGTATAATGGTACAACAGTTATGTATTTCAATGGTGTATATCCGATACAATGGTTTCTCCACAACATTATAAATAAAGGGAAACCATATAATTTTGAGCTACGGTGCAGAAGGTGCAAAGGAAGGCAGATAATACGTAAAGTATGGAATGGACGGATGTGTGTCGTAAAAATTTTCTATTTCCTTGTGTGTATGTTTGTGATATGTGGTCCTAACCCAATGCTCGTCACACTAGTAGAAGCCAGTCTATTGACCAAATGAGTTGTCATATGTAGGCCTACCGGAATTTCTTCTACATTACTGTTCACTCTTGCACGGATCATTAATGTACACGTACACCTAGTATCGATGCAGTCTTACCGGGTTTGTTTCGCCAGATCAAGAATCATGAACGTATTCAGTCGAAAGGCTAGTCGACGCGCCCTGCTGCGAGACTGCCTCCAAACTAGACTGAATTATAAGTCGTTTGAAGACAGGCTACACTTGCCAGGAGCTATTTTAAGAGCTGATGCAACTGTGACGTAGATACACGAACTGTTTAGATAGGCCTACGGTAGACTCCCAGTAGAACTCCCGATACAACGAACATCTGCTTAAAGGAAACAACTTTGAAATCTCCCTTTTGTTCTGCCCTGTTTTATGTATCATATAAGGAACAACTGATGCATATACCTAGTTCCACCAAGTTCCATATATCTAGAGTCGCCTGTACATGACTGTGGGTATTTACACTACAGTAATCTATTAATCAACACTGCAATTTGCAGGTGCTTCAAACTCGTACCTTTCGCTGCATGTTTCGTTCGACTGCCATGTTCTGTTATGTGTTTTGTGTTCAGAGCACACGTACCGTGATATACCAGAAATATTGGGTGGTTTGAGCAGGGGGTGCAGCATTACGAGCTTAGGTCTAATCGTGCCGTATATGTTCAATCTAAATGCGCTGGGATTGACCGATTGATTGTACAATTAATACAATTGCTGTCAAATATGTGCCCGTACACAATTAGGTAGAAGCTATTACAATGTGATAGAGAGCGTACACTCACCGGCTAACACTTGACATTGGCACTAGTCCAAAGGCATGTAACCAGCAACTATATCAGTTGTCACCATAGGCTAGTGACTGCCGCAATCTTTGTGAAATACATACATTTTGCCAATAAGATTATAATTCCGCAAGAGTCGTCTTCCAAATTGGTAGCGATAGAAATCAGTCCTGCTCACCACAACTCATGTGTAACTCGTGTAACATGTGAACCGGCCGGTACTACATAACCACGCGAACAGTTATTGTGAGATCCGCCGTAACGCAGGTGACCTAGTTAGACACATGTTACGCGCTTACTTGTACATATGTTGTATTAATCTTTCAAATATTCATTATATTGGTAATATTATATTTTATGAAATAATCGCTGTAATTAAAACTTGCCACGCTTATGAAGGCTTCGTAGCACATACCAAGAGAGGCATCGATATAGTTTCGCTATCTGTGTTGAGCGATGCAGGTTTTTGTGCAATGTGTAGTATGCCAACATACTTCCTAAACCAGCCCATGGTTATGTAGTGACAAAAGTTCATAGTGTTTTGATTACCACGCATAAATAACACAACGTTGGGGCCTACTTGCTGAAACATAAAGACATTTAATCGACAAAACACTGTATGAGATAGATACGTACCGCACCTGATGTATGACGAAAAACTAGTACGTGCATGCGACACTTACCGTATACTTGATTATCCACCAGATGGCGCCACCGTTTGTCGTTTGCTACATCACGGAAGAGAACTTGGAATTCCAGCTCTATGATTGCACCAATTATTGTGCTAACCAATCAAACTGACACTTAGACAAACTCATCAGTTGTAGCAAACAATTACTACAGAGAGTAGGACATATTCAAAACCCAAATCTAAATGGTCACTTTTGTTCATAGCTGTTAAAATAGAATATTGACATAATATTATTATGTCAAAATAATTGCCTCGTCAGCATAGGTTTGCACACAATCTTACAAGAACAGTGAAACATTATGTACATTGTAAATTATTTAAGTATAGCATGATACAAATAGCATTTTTTTTCCATGATATTGATTGGATGGGTGGCGAAATACAAAACAAGGAGGAAGACGTCGGTGTCATGTGCGACTACCAGCACAATACATACCTCGTGAAACCTGTTGTACCAAACTTGCTGTGTCAAACATGTTGTGTCAAACATGTTGTGTGAAACCTGTAGTGTCAAACTTGTTGTGTCAAACACGTATCTCTGCTACTTTAATGTGGTTGTATGACAAAGCTAAGGATGTCACACTTTTTGGTGTCGTGTCATGAAATGCTTTAGGCTAACTAAGTTCACAAGACTCCACATATGACCTAGTAGTGCTACCTTGTCGACATTGTCCAAGGAGTGAACCAAAACTTACGCAATCACAATGTTTACTATCTCACATCTCGTTCAAGTCGCTTGTCATGGCAATTACGCAAATTGTAAGCTCACGTTCTCATAGTCCGTCTTTCGGCCTCACAGGTTATGATTCTGTAGCGTCCTACTTTTGCATTGGTAAGGCAGTAACACTTGAAGTTGCTGTGAATGTCGGTCAGCATGGCATGTTAGAAGGGCTATTAAATTATGCAAAATTCGGAATATAAACAAGATGTTAGCTTCTTTGTCCATATGATATTTGGAGTGTGTAGATAGTGACGCAATCTTGTTCAATCTTGTTGAATGTAATGGAGAACACGGTATTTCATTTTACAACAACTGGGTATGTTTAACGTATTTCATGTAATGGAACACGATGCATTGGAAGTTGAGCCCTCATTTATTCTATAAACAAACATACAAGATTCCGGCGATACAAGCTAGACATATGTCTCACTGGGGAAACTAATCATCAATCAAGTCGTGGTGATGTAATTATAAACAACAACCATAGACAAACTATTGTAATTTCATGTTCAGTACAACACTGAACAATCATATTTCTCCCATCATATTGATGTCCCAAACATACAGTCATTTACCTAACTATCGACACTTCACACTAATCAAAGAATATCCCTGGGTTTCCGCGGCTCACACATCACTGAGTGCACATTACCAGTTTCCTGTATTCCGGTTCTACCTCTTACTGTTCCTGAGTTTCCCTGACCTGCATTTCTATCCAAGTTTAAACCTTGTGGCTCCCCGCGGACTCGGTGGACGTGTCTAGTTTCTTGGATTGAAAAGTGTTGCTCCGAGGTGGCCTGGCCTGCACGTCTGTCCATGTTTAATTCTGGTGGCTCCCCGCAGACACGGTGGATGTGTCTAGTTTCCTGTCCATGTTTAATCTAGTTATGATCATTGGCACTAACAGTTTCGAATAGTTTAAAGGTGCTTAATCAGTTCGATTTTTTTTGTTAGTCTCATTTCAAATTAAGTATGCGAAAAACCAAACCTAGTATCCACTACAACATGCTAGCTCGCTTGTGCAACTTTTGTATGTAGTTTTGTGAAATCATCAGACAAACTATTAAATTAGTTAATGCGTGTTCAAGCATCTACTGAATTGAAAATTTAAATGCTGAAAAATCACGATTTTGTTCCTTGGTGAAATTTCGTAACTATGTATTGTGATCAGCGAGAGGATGGAGGTCACGCCCATAATCGACATTGACCTACACAGTGTTTACCATTTTGTATATTCACTATTTTGATCCTTACCAGATCTAACGACTAAAGTAAATTCTTTCGACGATTTGAAAAAAATAACCGTTTTCTTTTATTACATCGACTGCGGATGTTACATAAACTATTCACACACTACATGTTTGGACACCAATGAACTGGATTTGCGATAGACTAAATCAGTTGAGGAAGCAGTTTTAGTATGGTCATATAATTGCGGATAATGATCATAAAAATTACACTACATTAATGACGATTACAGCGATTATAGTTACAATAATATGTCCAACACCTACACACGCGCACGCACATACGCATACACACAGTAGTAGTAATAGTATAATACTGTATTCCGAAATAACAATACTATTACATTTACACATAACACCTTATTTGTTTTGAATGTTTTACGATCTAGATTTTTATTACATTTGACATATGTATGTATGTGTGAAAATGTAATAAAAGCTAGAATCTAAACCATTCAACTCAACATGTGTTCTTTGTATTATGCACACTGACCAATGTTGCGACTTTCTGCTCGATGTGGTTTGGTGGTACCAAACAGACACTTTGATATTACTTATATCAACCATACTCCTGGACGCTTACATATTGTGTTAAACAGAAGTAAGCCTAAAACTGCGCCTTCTGCCACACGAGAGACTATGGTTACGTACTGGTCAAATTATAACAGCTGTAGTTTTGCATAGTACATTAAAATAAGACTATCTATCCAAAAACCTCAGAAATCAGAGGCGCATAAAAACAAAATATCGAAATCGGTGTTCGTTAAAGTTGTCAACAGATGGACGAATACGCTCTGGAGCTAAGGATGGTAACCTCGTTTAAAACGATTTTCTTCTTTCTTGCCCCTTGTCCTAAGCAGATAACCCACCACGTACAGTGATCCCAGGCAGATAACCCACCGTGTTCAGTGATCCTAGGCAGATAAAACACCGCGTACAATGACTGTCGCTAACCGCTGTATATTATTAGTGCTCCGCATTAGCCCGGTGCCACTGTTTATTAATAGGTCAATTAAACCAATCACAGCACAAATTATAGAGTTAAGTTTTGGTCGTGTAATTATTGTGATTGGCAATCACAATAATTACTCTTGCCTTTTCTCCCGTGCAACGCCGAGCAACTGGGCTAGTCTATAATTATAATAAAGTAGCGTGTGACTGTCTGTTCCCTCGTATCTCCATCAGACTCTCGTGTATGGGTTGACATTTTGTAGGCTTGCCAGGGGCCTGTGGTGGTGGTGGTTGGTACATTAAAAAAGTAAACTTCCCCTGATTCTCCCAGGAGTGAGGATATTCCTATGTGGACGTTTGACGTACAGATTACGTAAATCAGAACAATAGTACGTATAATTGTTAGCAACGCTAAGCGTGTTTCGACGACTGTTACGTGATCTACGTCAAACGTCCACAGAACGCTTCGAATTGGCTTGAGAAATATTACAGTTTCCGGCGGAGGAGATAGATGTGTTTCATGTGTTCGAAGTAGCTTGAGAAATAGTATGACGACGCATCCTCGTGTTATTGTGAAACTTGTCAGGCTTGAAAAGGCCAGTCTTGTTAGGGTTTCGTAGTAGTTTCTTGTTTTTATTCTTTGAGAGAACAACGTCTTCAGCCTTCGTGGGTGAATCATCTCGATGCGGATTGTGGTCTTTGTCCTCAGAACTCTCTGCTTTTTGTCGAGGAGACAACGATGTGGATCGTGGATTAGCGAATTCTTCACAGACGTATGTTGATATTGCATCTGCTCGTACCGGCACAGTTGTAAACATTCAAAGCAAACCGTTAACTTTTGGAGGTTGCGCGTGTGTTGTCACGAAACTACACAAGATGGCGTAACAATAAGCAACCGAACGTAATACGTCAGTAAGACATTTGACTATGGATGTATCGTGATCGTGTTACGTCATGACACTGCACAAGATGGCGTAATGCATGGGATTGTTCGGTGGATCAAAGACGTTACCGCCTTCATTTCTGTTGTTATTTCATTAGTTGGATTGTTGTATTAACTTTTACATATACAAATGGCGTCATCAAAAAGTTAAAGAAAGGAGTATCAAGTGACTCTCTTTCTATTAACATTAAACGGATAGTCAATTATGTGATCAACGAACTGACTCCGAAAATTATCGATATTTGTCAAGGCTGCATTGAACGTTGATTGCATTTTGAAACGACTTAGTGACCTTGAACTAATATGTGATCAATTGAAAACAAATAAAGAAAACTTGCAACTTCAGATTGAAACTATAATAGCATTAGTGATGCGAGAGGTCAGCCTGGTGTTGCACGTGAACGACATATCATGCTACTGAAGTGTGAAAATAATAAACAAGAACAATATAACAGGAGATAGTCCGTTCGAATACTCAACATCGACGAGTGTGTCGACGCTTCTGTGAATATCGACGATGCTGACACAAGAGAAACAGATACGAACACGGTAGCAAGTGTATTAAGTGTTCTCGAACACCTGGATGTATCTGTTAACCCAGCTGACATTTCCGCTTGCCATCTGGTCGGAAGAAAAGGAAGACGGCCTAGACCGATTATCTGCAAGTTCGTCTCCGGAGCCAAAGTGCAGGACATTTTAAGAAAATAGAAAATGTTGCGTGACAATGAGGCCACAAAAACATCATGATCAATGAAGATCTTACATCTTTGCGGTATAAAACATTCCGTTACTGCAAAGACTTGTCGTGTGTTAAAACTGTCTTCACAAGGGAAGGGAAGATTCATTGCCTTCTCCACGAGCAGGAGCACGACAGGCACAAACACATCATTGTTGACACTCCAGACGATCTATTCAAACTTGGAGTGGATAACCCCGACTGGAGACGGCTGGGGTTAGAAGAATATGTGTCGCTCTCGTCGTAGCAATTATCAGGGGGAAAACAATTCAGTAATAGTAGTTCACATGTAAATAAGCAGTGTGCTTCATCTACAAATAATATAAAAATAATTGCTGATGGCATTGATTGTAAAGAAACCAATTTGACATGTGTAAATGGCACAACTTTAGTTACTTCTCAAAAGGTTGAATCAAGTGAGTCACATACACAATTTGATAGTGCAGTTGTGGATGAACACATTGTTTGCAGCCTAAATCAGATGTTTATTTCTATTATATATTTATATATAAATGTAGGTGGGACTAAAACTAAATTAAAGGGTATAGATTTTGAACAATATATTAAACAATTTGACTTGGTCTGTCTTGGCGAAACTAAATTAGATCGTTTTGATGATATTGTTATTCCTGGTTATAAATGTTAAATCGAACAGTATGCAAAGCAAAATCTGGTGGGATTGCTTTGCTAGTAAAATAGTATATCTTAGCATTTGTTAAGCCTCTTGAAAGTTCCAATGAGTGTGTCTTTTGGTTTGAAATTGATGAACAGCTTGCAGATAAAAACTTGCTTTTAGGAATTGTTTATATTCCTCCGGAATCATCTTATTCAAGTGTTAGTATTTTTAATGATAGTAAATTAGATATTTTGAATTTCTTGGAGTGCAAAGAATATCAAGTTGCACTGATTGGAGATTTTAATGCCAAGTGTGGTAACCTACTTGATTTCGTAAGATTTGATGACCCTATAATGGAAGTACTGGGTTTCGAACAAGTAGATAGGAATGAACTTTTCAATGAATGTACACTAGAAACTTTAGGTTTTCCAATTGAACGTAGTGTGTGTGACAAATATGTCAACAATTACGGTCACATACTTGTATAGTTGTGTAGAAATATGGATGTTCACATTGCTAATGGAAGAGTTGGCAACGATAGACACATAGGTAGTCTTACATGTACAGATATTAATTAGTACAGTAGATTTTTTTATTGTTTCGTCACAAGTGTTTCCAAGTATTTATGATTTTTTTATTGATGATTTTAATGCACTGTTGTCTAATTGCCATAGAGCGCTGTGTATTAAGTTTTGTACTCCAGCAAAACAACCTAACGCAAGTGATCTTTCTTGTTTTGTCAAGAATGGTTTCAACTTAAGTAAAAGACCTACGTGGAAGCCTGAACACTCATTACGATTCTGTAGTAATATTGATGAGTACAAACTGGAGCTTATACAAAGAGAACTTCATAAAATATCAAATAACATTATAGATTTAAATAGTAATGGTATTGATTATATCACTGACAGTATTTGTGATTTTTTTATAAATTCTGCAAAACAGATAGGTTGTTTTCGTGCTACGAATCGCAGTAACATAGCCGTCAAGAGTAGAAATAATAAAAAGCCTTGGTTTAATCAATCCTGTAGGCATAAGCGCAATATGTACTTTGCTGCAAAGCGAAACCATAACTACGTTCACTCAGATTTAATTAACCTACAAACAACTTACATTTGCGTGTAAAGAATATAAGAGAAAACTTAATTTGCAATTACGAAAATACAAGAAAAACTGTCAAGATGAATTGAGGAGTCTTAAAAATAAAGATCCTAAGGCTTATTGGAATTTAATTAAAGATTCTTCAGCTAAAGAAGAATCTTTTGTTGATCACTTTTCAAATTTGTATGGAATGATGTAATTAATAACGAAGGTTATGTAGACATTGATGCTATAATTAGTTCAGCTAATAATGCCTTTATAAATGCTCCATTTACTGATGACGATGTATTAAAAGCTACACGCAATTTAAAAAATAACAAGGCGTGTAGTTCTGATCTAATAATTAATGAATTTCTTAAAGCTTCCTCTCCTAAAATGTTATCTGTATTTACAACATTATTCAATTTGGTTTTAGAATCAGGTTTTGTTCCTAAGTCATGGACATGTGGATTTATTAAGCCAATTTATAAAAATAAAGGTTCTGTTGCAGATGCAAATAATTACAGGGGAATTACCATCCTCAGTTGTCTTGGCAAACTATTTACATCTGTACTAAATAGCAGGTTGAATGAGTATTTAGATAGCATGAATATGATTGGAGAAGAACAAGTAGGATTTAAGAAAGGTTATTCCACTTTAGATTATATATGTGTTTTTAAAAGCTTAATTGATATATACTTATCAAAAGGTAAAACACTGTACTGCACTTTTATTGATTACAGTAAAGCTTGTGATACTATAAATAGACCTGCTTTGTGGAGTAAACTCATAAACCATAATATTAATGGTAGAGGGTTATATATAATACACAACATGTATACTAAGGCCAAGTCTTGTATTAAAATTAATGATAGTTGTGTGTCTGACTTTTTTTTTGTTTTTTTGTTAATGCAATCAAGGGGTAAGGCAGGGGGAGAATCTCTCGCCATTGTTATTTGCAATTTTTCTTAATGACATGAAAGATTTTGTTAGAAATCTTAATGGTTTGACTATGGTTTCTGATCTCATTAATGACAAACTTCAAACTTATGATGTATGTGTTTTTCTAAAGTTGTATCTATTATTGTTTGCAGATGAAACTATCATAATGGCGGAGTCAGCAACTGAACTTCAGGATTGCTTAAATGCAATAGCTCATTATTGTAGATTATGGTCTTTAAAAATTAATACAACTAAGACTAAAGTTTTAATCTTCTCTAAAGGTAAAACCCCTAAAATTCCTACATTTTCCTTCAATGGAACAGACCTCGATGTTTGTTTTGACTATGTTTATCTTGGTGTCAACATGAATTATAATGGAAGAGTTGTTCTTGCCAAGCAAAGGCGATATGTGCAAGCACAGAAAACTATGTATAGTTTGATTAAAAAGTCACGACAATTACTTCTTCCAATTAATTTAATTTTTAAACTATTTGACCATAGTGTTGTACCAATTTTGTTATATGGTTGTGAAGTATGGGGGTATGAGAATTGTGATATCATTGAAAAACTTCACTTGGAATTCTGTAGAATGGTATTACATGTCAACAAATCTACTTCTAAATGTATGATATATGGCGAACTAGGCAGAGCACCACTAGTGATACAAATTAAGCAAAGGATGGCTAATTTCTGGATTAAGCTAGCACAAGGAAAAGATTCAAAGTTATCAGTGATAAAATACAGATTATTACTAACGTTTGGCACTTTCCTAATGTTGTCAGTCACAAATGGCTAAATATTTGTCTTGAAATCAGATTTCATGACAAATATATTCAAACATGGTCATCAAATATATTTCACAATGATAAATTTATTTCCTATAGAATATTTAAAGAAGTATTCGAGTTTGAATCATACTTGACATTGTTACCAGATAGATTAAGAATTCTTTTCACTCAATTTAGGCTGGGTAACACAAAACGGCCTATTGAAACAGGCAGATGGTTCAATATTAAAAAAATTATAGAAATGAAACAACATATTATACTTTGTGTAATAGAAACGAGATTGGGGATGACTTTCATCTATTGTTTCAATGTAACACTTTAAGAGACCAAAGAAATAGATTTCTGACAAGATATTTTATTAATCACCCTAATTCTTTCAAGTTCACTGTGTTGTTTAATATTGATAGTTTAAATAAACTAATAAGAAGTTGTAAGTTAATCAAAATCATAATTGGTAAGTTTAACTAACATTGACTGTTCTTATTATTTTAATGTTTTGAGTACTTTCAAGTACTCTTGGTATTGTATATTTATCTCATACACCATTGTATGGTATTAGAGAATAAACTTGAACTTGCACTTGACAGTTGTGCGTGATTTTTAGAGCGTGAAGTTGTCATTGCCATTGACATTGCCCTACTAATATTTGTCCAGGTAGTACAGGTAGTCATCATTATTTATTTTAATCTGTTTTACACTACTAAAATAATGATGTGTTAGAAACGTTTTATATTTATCTGAAGTGGTACACTCATTGCTGTCTCAACGCTTGGTGTTTGTCTGTAATGCCATTATCTGTATATTTCTTCTTGGTATATATGCTGGTTATGATTTATGACAAAATAAAGAACATTGCTGTTTATTTGATTTATATATTTATTTATTTATATAGCACTTAAAAACTCCAAGGCAAAAAATACCAGATGACAAGTGCACAAGGAAGCCAATGACTTACCGAGAGGCCAACCATTTTTCATTTATATGTAACCCGCCCTTCAAAGATATTTGCCAATTTTATTTTAAACCTATTCACGCTGCTAGCAATTACACAATTTGTAGATTGTTTGTTCTCTATATTTATTGCACTTTCTGATATATAGGCTAAGCTGTTCCTTCACTAATGTTAATTATTGTGAGAAAAAATAATTCTATGAGTATTTTCATATCTATTTATTATATCAACAACTTTTTTCTTATTTCTTTTAATTAACCTCGTCATCTCTACGGTGTGGAGTACCATGGCGCTTTATATTAAATCACGACTGTTTTCATTGTATCCAGACACACTGTTTAAATCAAAAGGAAATCATACATTGTAAGTGGACAATGAAGTCATTGGTTTATCTCTCTTAGACTTAGACTCAGACTCAGCCGGCTAACGCTTGATTGCACACCGGGGCCCGAGGTTATCAACCGTACTCAAACTCAAGCTCAAGTCTGAGATTTCATGCTTACCAGAGTTTTCGTGCTCAACCGAGGTGATAAAACGTCTTGAGTACATACTCAGCTCACTCATCTATATATAAATGGATGGCGCACGCCGTATTCATTTGTATGCCGCCAGGTGACGCCTGCGGAAGTCCAAAACCGCCATATTGGATAGATCACCTAAACGCTGCATCGCTGTAGATTAACATGTGTGTGTGTGTGTGTGTGTGTGTGTGTGTGTGTGTGTGTGTGTGTGTGTGTGTGTGTGTGTGTGTGTGTGTGTGTGTGCGTGCGTGCGTGCGTGCGTGCGTGCGTGCGTGCGTGCGTGCGTGCGTGCGTGCGTGCGTGCGTGCGTGCGTGCGTGCGTGCGTGCGTGCGTGCGTACTTGCGCGTGCGCGCGTGTGTGTGAACCGAATAACCGGAAAATTACATGCTGTTGTGCATTCGGGTGCTCAAATCGATGATCTGCACAACTACGTAAGGACTATGGGATCTCATTCCATGCGTAAGTATTTTTTTACTTTTCGTACATTGTATTTTATGTCGCATTTCGTGATGGGCAGTGACAGTGTTTACATTTTTGGATACGCCTACGCTACGGTCTGCCCTAGGTTACGCTACTATTACGTTTAAGAATCAATGTTTGTGATGCCATTTATCAGTCTGACTGTACACATTAATATAAATTGGACTAATTATATTGCAAGAATATTTTGTGTTGATTTGCTTATTCACACACTTATTTATTTTGCCCTTTAATGGCAATAGCGCATTTTATCGCTCAAAACTCAGCCTGAGCCTGAGCCTGAGGACTGAGCCCAGTCTACTATGTGATGATTGATAATTGTATGTTATACTATAATGAATTAATAATTCTAAATGCTGGATAGCATGAATGCTGAATTAATTATATAATTTAAGTATTAATATTTCTATGACTATGTGTTTGGCCACACGCCTTAACTTAAGTAACTGTGACCTACTATGAATAAGGTCGCCATCCTACAACACAAAACACAATTCATCCTTCATTTTCAGTTACCAGTTCATTTTCATTTCATATTGTATTCCTCCTCTATGTCATTTCAGGCTTCCCAATGTGACCACAGCACCTGAACAATAGCGTAGATGGTTGGTTAATTTGTGGCGTGAAGGTTTCAAGCCAACCAAATTTAGCAACATTTGTTCAGCACATTTTGAGGATAGTTTTATCAATAGGACTGATCAAATTGTGCAATCTTTCCCAGGATCCAGGGCAACCCAGTGCCATTTCAACAGCAGTCTTGCAGGTGTGTGCAGAGGTCAATGTATTTTAATCATTGAATAATTATATATTTGATTCAACCTGTAACTATATGTTTTCTCTAATCAAATGTTGTTCCCAGTGTTATTCAAAGATCAAGATGTGTCATCTTGGGAAGCAACACACAGATGTGTTGCACGGTGAAAGATTAGAAAGAGGTTATCGAAATTAGTGCTGCTTAAACATCAGTGAGGGTGCTACCATATGGGTCTCTTGCCAATACATAACTAAAATAGCATATATTTTGACTTAATTGGTTAGCTGTACTGACACCTAGTGTGTCAGTTTGGAATCATAATAATTATCTTTAGCTTATGGTACACAATTATCTTAGCTATGTAGGTGCTTTAGTACACTAATGTTATTACTTAGGAAAATTGGTTGGTTTGCACACTTTTAATGCTGGGGAGTGATGGTGTGGTTACCATTTCCTTGCTAGTGATGCAAGTGTCTGACCACTACTCAGTGACATATCGACTTAACAAGACATGAATATACATGATACATGTACTTTTATTTAAATACATTTTAGTTAAAATGTTAAGATTCTTGTTCTAGTTTGTTCATATTTATACCACCCAGTTTTCTTACATGCATTGGGCATTGGGCTGTCCCATGTATGATTCTTCGTGGGTTGAATGCTGATGTCACATCTAATAAAAAATTATTTACCCATGGGGTACAACAACCAGTGATGTAATTTGGGGATCTTGGGTAATACATGTACAACATAACATAACATAAATATAGGTCTAAAATCACATCTTAAAATTTCTGATCCAACATTTGTTTGTAAGGTCCAGCAGGTACAGCAACACAACAATGTTTGTATTTTCACAGCAGTGCAGCAATGTTTGTAAGGTACAGCAGGTACAGCAACACAACAATGTTTGTATTTTCACAGCAGTGCAGCAATGTTTGTAAGGTCCAGCAGGTACAGCAACACAACGTTTGTATTTTCACAGCAGTGCAGTCTTGTTTGTAAGGTCCAGCAGGTACAGCAACACAACAATGTTTGTATTTCCAGCACACTTGCTGTTGCATACGATGCACGAAACTGTGCCCAACTAGTAACAATGTGAGCCTATTAGTACTCATACTAGTGCTGTCTCGGTAAGTAGCCATTCTGAAAATATAATGCATAACAGTACATCTTCTGAATATTCCCTGAGGGAGAAGGCATTGAGGGTCAGTGTGCGTGTGCGTGTGTGATGGGGAAGGAGACAACAAGAGAGATAGGGAAATAGAGAACTAATTTCAACTTTAGAGCAACAATAGTGTAACATAAGGAAGACAATGGCATAAGTTCACTCTCAGAATCTAGTACAATTATTTGAAATATAATGATAGTAGTTTATTCAAAACAAAATAAACACAAAATGTTGATAATACTTTCGTTATTCTGATAGCTAGATATATTAGATCAGGTGAAAAAACCTGTTTTTCCTTGTACTTGGATCTACAGTACAGGAATAAATGTCTTGCTATGGGTAGCATTTTTGTGCAGTGTCAGTGGCGTCTTTTAGGGAATAAAACGTCTTTTCGTTGTTCTGTAATAGTAAGTATATCATAAAAAAATATTAACAATTTGTTTGCATTCAATCGATGAAATAATTTTGACTCATCTATAATATATAGATCATGGCATTGTAAAAATGTTCCTTAAGATATTCGTCAAAAAAGGCATATCCTCGTAAGTATACCAATAATTGCCGCAACCAGAGCGTGGCAGTGCACTCGTTGACATTTTCGGGGACTTCTAATGACGGCGCAAATCACTCAACTTTACAACATTAAGCAATATTTAGAATATACAAAATGGAACTTCTTGAGTATTGTTAGATACTGAAGACGATGTTCTGATCATTGAGTCTTGAAGTTGATGAATCGGTAAGCTTGCATATATATTATATTATAGCCAATATTCCCAGTAACCCGACATAGGCTAGTTGCTGTCGACTTTAAAATATTAATAATTAAATTGGAAAGTTCGCTTTGTGACGCTAAACATAATATTATTAATCACTAACCTCTAACAGTATCTTATGAATCACAAAACACGAAAGTATACTTGTATACAGGTAGGCAGAGTCATCCGCCCCACTCTTGAGCTAGCCTAGGGGCGGAGATCTTCAGGGGCTTTTGCTAAAGCGCCATTTTGGCAGTTCCGTAGCCAAATGGCTACGGAACTAATAACTTAAGTTTTAAAACCAATACGTACTAACCGTTTCACGTGTGTATTCTGTGACATACAACCGACAATTGGGCGTCAATAAACTGAAGAAATGTGCTCCAAATAATTACTTATGAGTACTTTTATCGGTGACATAGAAAACATTTCACAATTAGCCGCCATACTGTGCACGTGATGTTGCCTTTGAGTCACATGATCAAACGCGATTTCGTGTAGAATGAGGCCAGAATGGGCCAGCAACACAGACATAAATAAAACACCCATTAGTAAGTTAGTAGTTTATAGGGGCATGATTAATGATGTAACTCCATGGCCAGCAGACGGCAATTCTTAGCGTGACCTTATATAGATCTATGGAAATCCCGCGTGCTGTTCTCGCTCACAACAACATCCGGTTATATACAAACCTTGACAAGCACATGCGTTCTGACAAAAAGGTAATAATTTCACACTTTTCATGGTTATTGTCAGGTAACTTTAGTGATATACATATAAGAATGCATACAGACACGAAAGACGTGTTTATTGCTCTGTTTATGGCGTTTTTGTAAGGTTTCACGTTTCATGAAAATACTTAAGCTTTTGATGAACGAGACCTTCGCCCCTACTAGTAGCAACAGCCAGATAGAAAAACATTGTAGGGCGATTGACTTTGCCTAGTATACAGGCAGCAATTTATCATCAAAGTTGAGCGTTTTAACACTGCGATTGCCTCCGATTGAGAACACTGAACTATCCAATATGGCGGCACGGTGGGGTCAAATTTACAGGCCGACGCGCCATCAGGTTATATATAGATCAGTGACTCAGCTGAGTACAAAACGACGCGGTTTTTTCAAATGCACAAGCGGCCAAATGGAACTCTCTTTTTGAAATAGATAAAAAAAAGATACTTCCGCATATAAACAGTGGTGGACGAAGAATTTCGGCTACAAGCGTCTCTTTTGTGGGAAAAAGCGCTGGAGAAAAATCAACCCATCACCAATATCACACGGTGTGTGGACAGTCGGCAACCTAAGACTAAGTAATTATGTTCGGCATGTTCATTTTCATTGTACCGAGGAACACGACAAGTTGTACTTTTTTTAATGAATACAAGTGTTAATATAACATCAATTTCGTTACAAATATATTAATCTTAATCATTGTATAGCTATATTTGCCAGTACTTTATATTCCAATCACATACTGTTCCCAAAGTATGATGTTCTTCTTTGTCTTAGAAAAGTCGTGATATCTTTGTATCTATTATTTGGAAAATTTGCATTTACTATAAATTATAGGAAAGGTGTAAACACTATATTAGAGCTGTAGTTTGTCACCTGCACTAGTTCGTTCTTAGATTTCCTGCGGCATTGGCGTAGTGAGGCTAAAACAGCATTATGTTTAATAACATACAATTTTACTTTTTGCGGTAGCCTAAATATAGACATATGGAAGGTTTTTCTTACACATTGTTCAATTTGAACAATCACTTAAAAAAACTCAACAACACAAGTGTTAAATTATCCTGGGTGTGTGTGTTGCATATTTTGTATGTATATTCTACTTCCAAAGGGCACCCACTATGTGAAGTCGCACCCCTAGGCCTGGCCTAGGCTAGGGTTGGGCTGCATGAATAATATAAATATAGCATGGTATGTAAGCTTAATCCAGTTGATATAATATTTAGATTAGCTATATTATGTTATAAACACAACTATATATTATTTGCTATATTCCAATACCCCAACTCAAAACTGGCGAAATGCTTTAAATCACTGCCTGTTATTTACAGTGACAAAACAAAGTGGCTGTATTGCCATGCCCATGCCCATGGGCATGGCATTGGCATTGGCAGTTCACGGAATAATTTTATTTTGCAGCTCACATACACTTCGTGTTTATCGTATTGGTATGCCTTAATGTCCAGTATGGCATGTTATAAATCGTTCAACTAAACCACATAGTTTTTATTTCTGTAGACACGTTTCGTGTGAATCATGACTCTGACTCGGCAGTTGAAATAGAATGTTGTCGTCCTGCAGCAGCTGTAAATGAATGGTCCCCTCACCAAAAAAGCCGCAACTAAAAGTAAACTATCACTTGTTTTACAGTGTCTGTCGCTGCTGCGGTTACATTTGGCAAATGTTCGTTAAATAGTGCAGTTTGAGCCATCAAACAAAATCTATCACAAATGTCATAGTCCATCAGTTCTTCATACGGATAAAACTCGGAAGTAGGCGGCCTGGACGCTCAAATCGGACAGATTATCTTCTCAAAACGGACGAACTTTCAACTTCAATAAATTTGTGCGTGAGCTGCCATTTTTATTTATGCTTGAGCATGGCGTTGAGCACGGTCTTGAGCATATTTTCAGCATTTCGTTCTCAACGCTGAGCACGATTTCGTGCTCAAGATGTTTTATAACCTCATCTGAATTTGAGCATAGTTGTTACGTGATTATGTCCAAGACATAGTTTCCATGTCGAGATGACGCGTCAGAGCACATATGTATGTCTGCGGGAGACACCTTGTCGTAGATTAAAACTGTTAGAGCCTAGTCATGTATTCGAACCGTTATTCTTGATAGTCGTGATCACGGATAACGAAACAATAGTGTGAAAGCGAGGCTTGAGCATGAAACCGTGCTCGATTGAGTTGAGTACGGTTTATAACCTCGGGCCCGGCTTGGCGTTTACGGTTGACTGCACTTGCCCGCGGTACCATTCGATTCTGCGATAGGATAGACGAACGGTGTCGGAAAACACCGACGGCAGTCAGTAATCGGCGTAACGTGATAGAACAAAAGCATGGAGTTGAACAATAGCAATTATGTACGCGAAGGCTACTCCTTGGTTTAACCTTTTATAAGCTGGCAAATAACTTAGAGTTTATACCCACTCTTCACAATGCATGGAAATATTTTCCAAATGCTGAAAGAAATTTGTCACCGTCTCCCGCAGCCCAACCTAGCTAATGACGATGAAGACGATTATCTAAAAACATTTAACGTGATTGATATCCAGAGTAAGAGGCTCCAAATAATATGTTTGAAGAAACTATGCTTATCATAACCGTTCAATTTTAAAACAAACTTTAATATTTTGGTTTCACCGAAATGTCCTGGACTTTGGATTTGTCACATCACACTGTATTAGGCGTTCTGGAATCATTTTAATTATCATTATTAATATTATGTGTGGGCATTCCATATCAAATCAATCAAGAATTTACATGACCGTCTTCGATTTTGATGAAACTTAGTGTGTTGGTTTATGGTCATGAGTCCATGTTACCAACCAAATTTAAGTTCAATCTGACCTTCCTTTCCAGAGATAGAGGTCATCAAAGTTTGACCCGACCTTGACTACCTCACGACCTTCCAGGTGTTATAATTCCTCTCCTAGGGAACCTACAGATGTGATGTTGGTGTCATTTTAAAGCTCTGATAAATGTCTATCTGTGTAGTCAATTAAACACAAACTAAAATTTGAAAAACAAGTTTTTTATCTTTGACCTAGCAAAAATCATGTAACCTCAGATTTTGTTGAATTTTTTTATGTTGAAGCATGCCTATTTGGCAATAATCACTGACAGTTTGATTATGCGCATTTCAATACTTTAGGAGTTATACATTTTTTAATGCACCATCGTGTTTTATAGTGTACAAATATTGACACTTGTGTCTATCTTTTTACACTATAAAACACTAAATAACATGGAAATTAATTTTTTTAAGTTTGACCTTTGACTTGACCTTGCAAAAGTCATGTAACCTCAGATTTTTGTGATTTTTTTATATATTGTTACACACATACCTAGCAATAATTGTTGACAATTTGAACATTCGCGTTCCAAGTACCTCCTTTTCACCCAGCATGTTGTCTCGGTCTTGATAGTATGATGTTTGTACTTTCGCAATGAAATCATGAAGGATGAGATGTTGGAGATGTTCAGTGAAACTTTGAATGAATTTATCAACTGACTGATGGATGGTTTCTGTTGTGGTCCACTTTCGGTATTCAATTTCATCAACAAAGTCATTTGCAAATGCATTGAGCAGTAGTTCTTGAAAGATCTCAACACATGGACAATGATTGCACTTCTGGAGGAGGCAGTCCAATAAGGGTGGGTTGCACTGCAGCTTTGCTAAACAGTGCCTATAGTGTTGCAGGGGAACTTCTTCACCATCAGTCAGGTGATAAAGCTTTGCTCCAACCATCATCACTTTCACATTTTGGTGTAATGTACAAACACACACTACTTCCTGCCAGCACGCATTCTTTTGGATGAAGTTCTGCAAACTTTGAAAACCCAACTATTGTTTGAGGATTCTCACACCGGAAGAGTTCAAATGCTTCCCTCAGATTACACAGAACCAGGTGTTTCTACCTATGTTCTTGTTCGTCTTTTACTTGGGTGCAGTTGAAATGGATTACAACAAGCCTTTATGTCCCTTGCACTGATAAAACTTCCATAACTTGCCATTACACTTTGATCACTTCACTCATGTACACCTGAGCAATTGAAACAATAATACCAACAGCACTACTATGGATTGATATAGAAATATTAAATAGTAATAACAAAATGATGGAATACAAATTGTCACTGTGATTAAAAGTTAGAGCACACAATGCTATACGTCATTATCATATGCTAATCAAGGTATAGTGTACATGTGATTTATCATAAAAACGAGGTATATAAAATGTTATTTTGATGTCTCCGCTAGCTACAGATCATCATACTATTTATATAAATATTAAGTATACCAACATATACAGTTAATTACCTTATGGACAGAGAATATGCAGAGAACAAAACACAACACATTCTAGCCATAAGTTGTAGGAAGGCAGCCTCCATTTGCATATAGAAAGATCATGTGACTTATTTAGTTCTTACCACACCACTACAGGGATGTGAGATGATGGTGCATTTAAAATGCTATAACTCCTAAAGAGTGCAATGCGCATGATAAAACTTTCAGTGATTATTGCCAAATATGTATGCTACAACATAAAAAAAATCAACAAAATCTGAGGTACATGATTTTTGTCAGGTCAAAGATTTATAAAAAAACATGTTTTTCACATTTGTGTGTGTGTTTCGTTATCTACACAGATATACATTTAACATGACACCAACATTACATCTGTAGCTTACATAGGAGAGGAGTTATAACACCTGGAAAGTCGTTAGGTAGTCAAGGTCAGGTCAAATTTTGATGACCTCTATCTCTGGATAGGAAGGTCATATTGACCTTAAATTTGGTTGGTAACATGGACTCATGAACATAAACCAACACAAAAAATTTCATCAAAATTGAAGGTGGTCATGTAAATTTCACCGTTTTTGATTGATTTGGCATGGAATGTCATTCAGATTATGATATGGCATCCTCGCGTGGCAGTTTTCTAAATGGGCGCTGACTATTCTTTTTGTACAAAGGCATAAATAATCCATATATGTGATATGTTTTCATAATTAACCCAAACATATGATTACCCTTTGAGGTCGCACCCCGAAATACATTAGTAATAATATGTCGGGTGTTCTTTATGCAAACACATTTACTGAAGTTTCCATAATGGACGTTGCAGCAACACATGTATTTGGATTACTTCGTGGGATATGTAGCCTACTGGGGATGGGATATGTGTCAGTAACGATGGTGTATTTTTCAATAGCTAAGACTCCAGACTCACCAAACAGTTGATCGCTTAGGATATATAGCAGATAATACCTTCACCATTGCAAATAAAACACATCTTTCGCGGAGGTATAGCGAACGTTTGTGACGGGCGGGATAAATTCGTTCTGAGGTTTATCTTTCCATATTCTGATTTTTACGACAACGAGACACTTGACTAGTTCACAGCATGATTGATGTTATTAATACATAGCCAGGACATACATAGCTTGGACAAACACAGCCTGCTTATACATAGCCTGGTCATACATAGCCTGGACATACATAGCCTGGTCATACATAGCCTGGACATACATAGCCTGGACATACATAGCCTGGACGTACATAGCCTGGTCATACATAGTCTGGTCATGCATAGCCTGGTCATGCACAGCCTGGTCATACATAGCCTGGACATACATAGCCTGGTCATACATAGCCCAGTCGTACATAGCCTGGACGTACAAAGCCTGGACATACATAGCCTGGTCGTACATAGCCTGGTCGTACATAGCCTGGTCATACATAGCCTGGTCATACATAGCCTGGACATACATAGCCTGGACATACATAGCCTGGACGTACATAGCCTGGTCATACATAGCCTGGTCATGCATAGCCTGGTCATGCACAGCCTGGTCATACATAGCCTGGACATACATAGCCTGGTCATACATAGCCCAGTCGTACATAGCCTGGACGTACATAGACTGGACGTACATAGCCTGGACGTACATAGACTGGACGTACATAGCCTGGTCGTACATAGCCTGGTCGTACATAGCCTGGACATACATAGCCTGGTCATACATAGCCCAGTCGTACATAGCCTGGACGTACATAGACTGGACGTACATAGCCTGGACGTACATAGACTGGACGTACATAGCCTGGATGTACATAGCCTGGACGTACATAGCCTGGTCGTACATAGCCTGGTCGTACATAGCCTGGACATACATAGCCTGGACATACATAGCCTGGACATACATAGCCTGGATGTACATAACCTGGTCATACATAGCCTGGACTTACATAGCCTGGTCATACATAGCCCAGACGTACACAGCCTGATCATACATAGCCTGATCATACATAGCCTGGTCATACATAGCCTGGACATACATAGCCTGGACGTACATAGCCTGGACATACATAGCCTGGACGTACAAAGCCTGGATGTACATAGCCTGGTCATACATAGCCTGGTCATACATAGCCTGGACATACATAGCCTGGACGTACATAGCCTGGACATACATAGCCTGGACGTACATAGCCTGGATGTACATAGCCTGGTCATACATAGCCTGGACGTACATAGCCTGGACGTACATAGCCTGGACGTACATAGCCTGGACGTACATAGCCTGGTCGTACATAGCCTGGTCATACATAGCCTGGACATGCATAGCCTGGACATATATAGCCTGGTCATACATAGTCTGGACGTACATAGTCTGGACATACATAGCCTGGTTATACATAGCCTGGACATACATAGCCTGGTCATACATAGCCTGGATGTACATAGTCTGCACGTACATAGCCTGGTCATACATAGCCTGGATGTACATAGCCTGATCATACATAGTCTGGTCGTACATAGCCTGGTCGTACATAGCCTTGTCATACATAGCCTGGTCATACATAGCCTGGTCATACATAGCCTGGACATACATAGCGTGGTCATACATAGTCTGGACGTACATAGTCTTGACATACATAGCCTGGTCATACATAGCCTGGACATACATAGTCTGGACGTACATAGCCTGGTCGTACATAGTCTGGACGTACATAGCCTGGACATGCATAGCCTTGATGTACGTAGACTGGTCATACATAGCCTGGACGTACATAGCCTGGTCATACATAGCCTGGTCATACATAGCCTGGTCATACATAGCCTGGACATACATAGCCTGTTTATACATAGCCTGGACGTACATAGCCTGGTCATACATAGCCTGGTCATACATAGCCTGGTCATACATAGCCTGGACATACATAGCCTGGACGTACATAGCCTGGTCATACATAACCTGGATGTACATAGCCTGGTCATATATAGCCTGGATGTGTATAGCCTGGTCATACATAGCCTGGATGTACATAGCCTGGTCATACATAGCCTGGTCATACATAGCCTGGTCATACATAGCCTGGTCATACAAAGCCTGTTCATACATAGCCTGGACATACATAGCTTGGACATACATAGCCTGGTCATACATAGCTTGGTCATACATAGCCTGAATGTACATAGCCTGGTCATACATAGCCTGGACGTACATAGCCTGGTCATACATAGCCTGGACATACATAGCCTGGACGTACATAGCCTGGACGTACATAGCCTGGTCATACATAGCCTGGACATACATAGCCTAGACGTACATAGCCTGGACGTACATAGCCTGGTCGTACATAGCCTGGATGTATATAGTCTGGATGTACATAGCCTGGTCATACATAGTCTGGTCATACATAGCCTGGTTGTACATAGCCTAGATGTACATAGCCTGGTCATACATAACCTGGTCATACATAGCCTGGACATACAAAGCCTAGTCGTACATAGCCTGGTCATACATAGTCTGGACATATATAGCCTGGATGTGCACAGCCTGGACATATATATCCTGTATGCACATAGCCTTGTCATACATAGCCTGTATATACATAACCTTGTCATACATAGCCTGGATGTACATAGTCTGGATGTACACAGCCTGCTCGTGCATAGCCTGGATGTACATAGCCTGGTCATACATAGGCTGGATGTATATAGCCTGGTCATACATAGGCTGGATGTACATAGCCTGGTCATACATAGCCTGGTCATACATAGCCTGGACATACATAGCCTGGTCATACATAGCCTGGACGTACATAGCCTGGACATACATAGCCTGGTCGTACATAGCCTGGTCATGCATTGCCTGGATGTTCATAGCCTGGACATACATAGGCTGGCTGTACATAGCCTGGTCATACATAGGCTGGATGTACATAGCCTGGTCATGCATTGCCTGGATGTTCATAGCCTGGACATACATAGGCTGGCTGTACATAGCCTGGTCATACAAAGCCTGGATGTACATAGCCTGGACATACATAGCCTGGACATACATAGCCTGGACATACATAGCCTGGACGTACATATCCTGGTCATACAGAGCCTGGATGTACATAGGCTGGATGTACATAGCCTGGTCATACATAGGCTGGATGTACATAGACTGGTCATACATAGCCTGGATATACATAACCTGGTCATACATAGCCTGGTCATACATAGCCTGAATGTACATAGCCTGGTCATACATTGACTGGACGTACATAGCCTGGTCATACATAGTCTGGTCAAACATAGCCTGGACGTACATAGCCTGGTCATACATAGCCTTGATGTACATAGCCTGTTCATACATAGCCTGGTCATACATAGCCTGGACATACATAGCCTGGTTATACATAGCCTGGTCGTACATAGCCTGGACGTACATAGCCTGAACGTACATAGCCTGGACGTACATAGCCTGGTCGTACATAGCCTGGACGTACATAGCCTGGACGTACATAGCCTGGACGTACATAGCCTGGACGTACATAGCCTGGACGTACATAGCCTGTATGTACGTAGCCTGGTCATACATAACCTGGTCATACATAGCCTGGTCATACATAGCCTGGACATACATAGCCTGGACGTACATAGCCTGGACGTACATAGCCTAGTCGTATATAGCCTGGACGTACATAGCCTGGACGTACATAGCCTGTACGTACATAGCCTGGATGTACATAGCCTGGTCATACATAGCCTGGTCATACATAGCCTGGACGTACATAGCCTGGACGTAAATAGCCTGGACGTACATAGCCTGGTCATACATAGCCTGGACGTACATAGCCTGGTCATACATAGCCTGGTCGTAGATAGCCTGGACGTACATAGCCTGGTCTTACATAGTCTGGACGTACATAGCCTGGACGTACATAGTCTGGACATACATAGCCTGGTCATACATAGTCTGGACATACATAGTCTGAACATACATAGTTTGGACATACATAGTCTGGACGTATATAGCCTGGTCGTCGATAGCCTGGTCATACATAGCTCAGACGTACATTGCCTGGTCGTACATAGTCTGGACATACATAGCCTGGTCATACATAGCCTGGTCATACATAGTCTGGACATACATAGCCTGGACATACATAGCCTGGACATACATAGCCTGGACGTACATAGCCTGGTCATACATAGCCTGGACTTACATAGCCTGATTATACATAGCCCAGACGTACACAGCCTGATCATACATAGCCTGGTCATACATAGCCTGGACATACATAGCCTGGACGTACATAGCCTGGACGTACATAGCCTGGATGTACATAGCCTGGACTTACATAGCCTGGATGTACATAGCTTGGTCGTACATAGCCTGGACGTACATAGCCTGGACGTACATAGCCTGGACATACATAGCCTGGACGTACATAGCCTGGACGTACATAGCCTGGTCATACATAGCCTGGTCATACATAGTCTGGTCATGCATAGCCTAGACGTACATAGCCTGGATGTACATAGTCTGGACGTACATAGCCTGGTCATACATAGCCTGGACGTACATAGTCTGGACATACATAGCCTGGTCATACATAGCCTGGACATACATAGCGTGGTCATACATAGTCTGGACGTACATAGTCTTGACATACATAGCCTGGTCATACATAGCCTGGACATACATAGTCTGGACGTACATAGCCTGGTCGTACATAGTCTGGACGTACATAGCCTGGACATGCATAGCCTTGATGTACGTAGACTGGTCATACATAGCCTGGACGTACATAGCCTGGTCATACATAGCCTGGTCATACATAGCCTGGTCATACATAGCCTGGACATACATAGCCTGTTTATACATAGCCTGGACGTACATAGCCTGGTCATACATAGCCTGGTCATACATAGCCTGGTCATACATAGCCTGGACATACATAGCCTGGACGTACATAGCCTGGTCATACATAACCTGGATGTACATAGCCTGGTCATATATAGCCTGGATGTGTATAGCCTGGTCATACATAGCCTGGATGTACATAGCCTGGTCATACATAGCCTGGTCATACATAGCCTGGTCATACAAAGCCTGTTCATACATAGCCTGGACATACATAGCTTGGACATACATAGCCTGGTCATACATAGCTTGGTCATACATAGCCTGAATGTACATAGCCTGGTCATACATAGCCTGGACGTACATAGCCTGGTCATACATAGCCTGGACATACATAGCCTGGACGTACATAGCCTGGACGTACATAGCCTGGTCATACATAGCCTGGACATACATAGCCTAGACGTACATAGCCTGGACGTACATAGTCTGGTCGTACATAGCCTGGATGTATATAGCCTGGATGTACATAGCCTGGTCATACATAGTCTGGTCATACATAGCCTGGTTGTACATAGCCTAGATGTACATAGCCTGGTCATACATAACCTGGTCATACATAACCTGGTCATACATAGCCTGGACATACATAGCCTAGTCGTACATAGCCTGGTCTTACATAGTCTGGACATATATAGCCTGGATGTGCACAGCCTGGACATATATAGCCTGTATGCACATAGCCTTGTCATACATAGCCTGTATATACATAACCTTGTCATACATAGCCTGGATGTACATAGTCTGGATGTACACAGCCTGCTCGTGCATAGCCTGGATGTACATAGCCTGGTCATACATAGGCTGGATGTTCATAGCCTGGTCATACATAGGCTGGATGTACATAGCCTGGTCATACATAGCCTGGTCATACATAGCCTGGACATACATAGCCTGGTCATACATAGCCTGGACGTACATAGCCTGGACATACATAGCCTGGTCGTACATAGCCTGGTCATGCATTGCCTGGATGTTCATAGCCTGGACATACATAGGCTGGCTGTACATAGCCTGGTCATACATAGGCTGGATGTACATAGCCTGGTCATGCATTGCCTGGATGTTCATAGCCTGGACATACAGAGGCTGGCTGTACATAGCCTGGTCATACAAAGCCTGGATGTACATAGCCTGGACATACATAGCCTGAACATACATAGCCTGGACATACATAGCCTGGACGTACATATCCTGGTCATACAGAGCCTGGATGTACATAGGCTGGATGTACATAGCCTGGTCATACATAGGCTGGATGTACATAGACTGGTCATACATAGCCTGGATATACATAACCTGGTCATACATAGCCTGGTCATACATAGCCTGAATGTACATAGCCTGGTCATACATTGACTGGACGTACATAGCCTGGTCATACATAGCCTGGTCATACATAGCCTGGACGTACATAGCCTGGTCATACATAGCCTTGATGTACATAGCCTGTTCATACATAGCCTGGTCATACATAGCCTGGACATACATAGCCTGGTTATACATAGCCTGGTCGTACATAGCCTGGACGTACATAGCCTGAACGTACATAGCCTGGACGTACATAGCCTGGTCGTACATAGCCTGGACGTACATAGCCTGGACGTACATAGCCTGGACGTACATAGCCTGGACGTACATAGCCTGGACGTACATAGCCTGTATGTACGTAGCCTGGTCATACATAACCTGGTCATACATAGCCTGATCATACATAGCCTGGACATACATAGCCTGGACGTACATAGCCTGGACGTACATAGCCTAGTCGTATATAGCCTGGACGTACATAGCCTGGACGTACATAGCCTGTATGTACATAGCCTGGATGTACATAGCCTGGTCATACATAGCCTGGTCATACATAGCCTGGACGTACATAGCCTGGACGTAAATAGCCTGGACGTACATAGCCTGGTCATACATAGCCTGGACGTACACAGCCTGGTCATACATAGCCTGGTCGTAGATAGCCTGGACGTACATAGCCTGGTCTTACATAGTCTGGACGTACATAGCCTGGACGTACATAGTCTGGACATACATAGTCTGGACATACATAGTCTGAACATACATAGTTTGGACATACATAGTCTGGACGTACATAGCCTGGTCGTCGATAGCCTGGTCATACATAGCTCAGACGTACATTGCCTGGTCGTACATAGTCTGGACATACATAGCCTGGTCATACATAGCCTGGTCATACATAGTCTGGACGTACATAGCCTGGACATACATAGCCTGGACATACATAGCCTGGACGTACATAGCCTGGTCATACATAGCCTGGACTTACATAGCCTGATCATACATAGCCCAGACGTACACAGCCTGATCATACATAGCCTGGTCATACATAGCCTGGACATACATAGCCTGGACGTACATAGCCTGGACGTACATAGCCTGGATGTACATAACCTGGACGTACATAGCCTGGATGTACATAGCTTGGTCGTACATAGCCTGGACGTACATAGCCTGGACGTACATAGCCTGGACATACATAGCCTGGACGTACATAGCCTGGACGTACATAGCCTGGTCATACATAGCCTGGTCATACATAGTCTGGTCATGCATAGCCTAGACGTACATAGCCTGGATGTACATAGTCTGGACGTACATAGCCTGGTCATACATAGCCTGGACGTACATAGTCTGGACATACATAGCCTGGTCATACATAGCCTGGACATACATAGCCTGGTCATAAATAGCCTGGATGTATATAGTCTGGACATACATAGCCTGGTCATACATAGCCTGGATGTACATAGCCTGATCATACATAGCCTTGTCATACATAGCCTGGTCATACATAGCCTGGTCATACATAGACTGGACATACATAGCGTGGTCATACATAGTCTGGACGTACATAGTCTTGACATACATAGCCTGGTCATACATAGCCTGGACATACATAGTCTGGACGTACATAGCCTGGTCGTACATAGTCTGGGCGTACATAGCCTGGACGTGCATAGCCTGGATGTACGTAGACTGGTCATACATAGCCTGGACGTACATAGCCTGGTCATACATAGCCTGGTCATACATAGCCTGGACATACGTAGCCTGGTCATACATAACCTGGATGTACATAGCCTGGTCATACATAGCCTGGATGTACATAGCCTGGTCATACATAGCCTGGATGTACATAGCCTGGTCATACATAGCCTGGACGTACATAGCCTGTTGATACATAGTCTGGACGTACATAGCTGGTCATACATAGCCTGGTCGTACATAGCCCGGACGTACATAGCCTGGTCATACATAGCCTGGTCATACATAGCCTGGATGTACATAGGCTGGTCATACATAGCCTGTATGTACATAGCCTGGTCATACATAGCCTGGTCATACATAGCCTGGACATACATAGCCTGGACGTACGTAGCCTGGTCATACATAACCTGGATGTACATAGCCTGGTCATACATAGCCTGGATGTACATAGCCTGGTCATACATAGCCTGGATGTGTATAGCCTGGTCATACTTAGCCTGGTCATACATAGCCTGGATGTACATAGCCTGGTCATACTTAGCCTGGTCATACATAGCCTGGTCATACAAAGCCTGTTCATACATAGCCTGGACATACATAGCTTGGACATATATAGCCTGGTCATACATAGCCTGGTCATACATAGCCTGAATGTACATAGCCTGGTCATACATAGCCTGGACGTACATAGCCTGGTCATACATAGCCTGGATGTACATAGCCTGGTCATACATAGCCTGGACATACATAGCCTGGACGTACATAGCCTGGACGTACATAGCCTGGTCGTACATAGCCTGGATGTACATAGCCTGGATGTACATAGCCTGGTCATACATAGTCTGGTCATACATAGCCTGGTTGTACATAGCCTAGATGTACATAGCCTGGTCATACATAACCTGGTCATACATAGCCTGGACATACATAGCCTGGTCGTACATAGCCTGGTCATACATAGTCTGGACATATATAGCTTGGATGTGCACAGCCTGGACATATATAGCCTGTATGCACATAGCCTTGTCATACATAGCCTGTATATACATAGCCTTGTCATACATAGCCTGGATGTACATAGTCTGGATGTACACAGCCTGCTCATGCATAGCCTGGATGTACATAGCCTGGTCATACATAGGCTGGATGTACATAGCCTGGTCATACATAGGCTGGATGTACATAGCCTGGTCATACATAGCCTGGACATACATAGCCTGGTCATACATAGCCTGGACATACATAGCCTGGACATATATAGCCTGGATGTACATAGCCTGGTCATACATAGGCTGGATGTACATAGCCTGGTCATACATTGCCTGGATGTTCATAGCCTGGACATACATAGGCTGGCTGTACATAGCCTGGTCATGCATAGCCTGGATATACATAGCCTGGTCATACATTGCCTGGATGTTCATAGCCTGGACATACATAGGCTGGATGTACATAGCCTGGTCATACATAGGCTGGATGTACATAGCCTGGTCATACATTGCCTGGATGTTCATAAGCTGGACATACATAGGCTGGATGTACATAGCCTGGTCATACATTGCCTGGATGTTCATAGCCTGGACATACATAGGCTGGATGTACATAGCCTGGTCATACATAGGCTGGATGTACATAGCCTGGTCATACATTGCCTGGATGTTCATAAGCTGGACATACATAGGCTGGATGTACATAGCCTGGTCATACATTGCCTGGATGTTCATAGCCTGGACATACATAGGCTAGGTGTACATAGCCTGGTCATACATAGCCTGGACGTACATAGTCTGGACATACATAGCCTGGTCATACATAGCCTGGACATACATAGCCTGGTCATACATAGCCTGGATGTACATAGTCTGGACGTACATAGCCTGGTCATACATAGCCTGGATGTACATAGCCTGATCATACATAGCCTTGTCATACATAGCCTGGTCATACATAGCCTTGTCATACATAGCCTGGTCATACATAGCCTGGTCATACATAGACTGGACATACATAGCGTGGTCATACATAGTCTGGACGTACATAGTCTTGACATACATAGCCTGGTCATACATAGCCTGGACATACATAGTCTGGACGTACATAGCCTGGTCGTACATAGTCTGGGCGTACATAGCCTGGACGTGCATAGCCTGGATGTACGTAGACTGGTCATACATAGCCTGGACGTACATAGCCTGGTCATACATAGCCTGGTCATACATAGCCTGGACATACGTAGCCTGGTCATACATAACCTGGATGTACATAGCCTGGTCATACATAGCCTGGATGTACATAGCCTGGTCATACATAGCCTGGATGTACATAGCCTGGTCATACATAGCCTGGACGTACATAGCCTGTTGATACATAGTCTGGACGTACATAGCTGGTCATACATAGCCTGGTCGTACATAGCCTGGATGTACATAGGCTGGTCATACATAGCCTGGTCATACATAGCCTGGTCATACATAGCCTGGACATACATAGCCTGGATGTACATAGGCTGGTCATACATAGCCTGTATGTACATAGCCTGGTCATACATAGCCTGGTCATACATAGCCTGGACATACATAGCCTGGACGTACGTAGCCTGGTCATACATAACCTGGATGTACATAGCCTGGTCATACATAGCCTGGATGTACATAGCCTGGTCATACATAGCCTGGATGTGTATAGCCTGGTCATACTTAGCCTGGTCATACATAGCCTGGATGTACATAGCCTGGTCATACTTAGCCTGGTCATACATAGCCTGGTCATACAAAGCCTGTTCATACATAGCCTGGACATACATAGCTTGGACATATATAGCCTGGTCATACATAGCCTGGTCATACATAGCCTGAATGTACATAGCCTGGTCATACATAGCCTGGACGTACATAGCCTGGTCATACATAGCCTGGATGTACATAGCCTGGTCATACATAGCCTGGACATACATAGCCTGGACGTACATAGCCTGGACGTACATAGCCTGGTCGTACATAGCCTGGATGTACATAGCCTGGTCATACATAACCTGGTCATACATAGCCTGGACATACATAGCCTGGTCGTACATAGCCTGGTCATACATAGTCTGGACATATATAGCTTGGATGTGCACAGCCTGGACATATATAGCCTGTATGCACATAGCCTTGTCATACATAGCCTGTATATACATAGCCTTGTCATACATAGCCTGGATGTACATAGTCTGGATGTACACAGCCTGCTCATGCATAGCCTGGATGTACATAGCCTGGTCATACATAGGCTGGATGTACATAGCCTGGTCATACATAGGCTGGATGTACATAGCCTGGTCATACATAGCCTGGACATACATAGCCTGGTCATACATAGCCTGGACATACATAGCCTGGACATATATAGCCTGGATGTACATAGCCTGGTCATACATAGGCTGGATGTACATAGCCTGGTCATACATTGCCTGGATGTTCATAGCCTGGACATACATAGGCTGGCTGTACATAGCCTGGTCATGCATAGCCTGGATATACATAGCCTGGTCATACGTTGCCTGGATGTTCATAGCCTGGACATACATAGGCTGGATGTACATAGCCTGGTCATACATAGGCTGGATGTACATAGCCTGGTCATACATTGCCTGGATGTTCATAAGCTGGACATACATAGGCTGGATGTACATAGCCTGGTCATACATTGCCTGGATGTTCATAGCCTGGACATACATAGGCTAGGTGTACATAGCCTGGTCATACATAGCCTGGACGTACATAGTCTGGACATACATAGCCTGGTCATACATAGCCTGGACATACATAGCCTGGTCATACATAGCCTGGATGTACATAGTCTGGACGTACATAGCCTGGTCATACATAGCCTGGATGTACATAGCCTGATCATACATAGCCTTGTCATACATAGCCTGGTCATACATAGCCTGGTCATACATAGCCTGGACATACATAGCGTGGTCATACATAGTCTGGACGTACATAGTCTTGACATACATAGCCTGGTCATACATAGCCTGGACATACATAGTCTGGACGTACATAGCCTGGTCGTACATAGTCTGGACGTACATAGCCTGGACATGCATAGCCTTGATGTACGTAGACTGGTCATACATAGCCTGGACGTACATAGCCTGGTCATACATAGCCTGGTCATACATAGCCTGGTCATACATAGCCTGGACATACATAGCCTGTTTATACATAGCCTGGTCGTACATAGCCTGGTCATACATAGCCTGGACATACATAGCCTGGACGTACATAGCCTGGTCATACATAACCTGGATGTACATAGCCTGGTCATATATAGCCTGGATGTGTATAGCCTAGTCATACATAGCCTGGATGTACATAGCCTGGTCATACATAGCCTGGTCATACATAGCCTGGTCATACAAAGCCTGTTCATACATAGCCTGGACATACATAGCTTGGACATACATAGCCTGGTCATACATAGCTTGGTCATACATAGCCTGAATGTACATAGCCTGGTCATACATAGCCTGGACGTACATAGCCTGGTCATACATAGCCTGGACATACATAGCCTGGACGTACATAGCCTGGACGTACATAGCCTGGTCATACATAGCCTGGACATACATAGCCTAGACGTACATAGCCTGGACGTACATAGCCTGGTCGTACATAGCCTGGATGTATAGAGCCTGGATGTACATAGCCTGGTCATACATAGTCTGGTCATACATAGCCTGGTTGTACATAGCCTAGATGTACATAGCCTGGTCATACATAACCTGGTCATACATAGCCTGGACATACATAGCCTAGTCGAACATAGCCTGGTCATACATAGTCTGGACATATATAGCCTGGATGTGCACAGCCTGGACATATATAGCCTGTATGCACATAGCCTTGTCATACATAGCCTGTATATACATAGCCTTGTCATACATAGCCTGGATGTACATAGTCTGGATGTACACAGCCTGCTCATGCATAGCCTGGATGTACATAGCCTGGTCATACATAGGCTGGATGTACATAGCCTGGTCATACATAGGCTGGATGTACATAGCCTGGTCATACATAGCCTGGACATACATAGCCTGGTCATACATAGCCTGGACATACATAGCCTGGACATATATAGCCTGGATGTACATAGCCTGGTCATACATAGGCTGGATGTACATAGCCTGGTCATACATTGCCTGGATGTTCATAGCCTGGACATACATAGGCTGGCTGTACATAGCCTGGTCATGCATAGCCTGGATATACATAGCCTGGTCATACATTGCCTGGATGTTCATAGCCTGGACATACATAGGCTGGATGTACATAGCCTGGTCATACATAGGCTGGATGTACATAGCCTGGTCATACATTGCCTGGATGTTCATAAGCTGGACATACATAGGCTGGATGTACATAGCCTGGTCATACATTGCCTGGATGTTCATAGCCTGGACATACATAGGCTGGATGTACATAGCCTGGTCATACATAGGCTGGATGTACATAGCCTGGTCATACATTGCCTGGATGTTCATAAGCTGGACATACATAGGCTGGATGTACATAGCCTGGTCATACATTGCCTGGATGTTCATAGCCTGGACATACATAGGCTAGGTGTACATAGCCTGGTCATACATAGCCTGGACGTACATAGTCTGGACATACATAGCCTGGTCATACATAGCCTGGACATACATAGCCTGGTCATACATAGCCTGGATGTACATAGTCTGGACGTACATAGCCTGGTCATACATAGCCTGGATGTACATAGCCTGATCATACATAGCCTTGTCATACATAGCCTGGTCATACATAGCCTTGTCATACATAGCCTGGTCATACATAGCCTGGTCATACATAGACTGGACATACATAGCGTGGTCATACATAGTCTGGACGTACATAGTCTTGACATACATAGCCTGGTCATACATAGCCTGGACATACATAGTCTGGACGTACATAGCCTGGTCGTACATAGTCTGGGCGTACATAGCCTGGACGTGCATAGCCTGGATGTACGTAGACTGGTCATACATAGCCTGGACGTACATAGCCTGGTCATACATAGCCTGGTCATACATAGCCTGGACATACGTAGCCTGGTCATACATAACCTGGATGTACATAGCCTGGTCATACATAGCCTGGATGTACATAGCCTGGTCATACATAGCCTGGATGTACATAGCCTGGTCATACATAGCCTGGACGTACATAGCCTGTTGATACATAGTCTGGACGTACATAGCTGGTCATACATAGCCTGGTCGTACATAGCCTGGATGTACATAGGCTGGTCATACATAGCCTGGTCATACATAGCCTGGTCATACATAGCCTGGACATACATAGCCTGGATGTACATAGGCTGGTCATACATAGCCTGTATGTACATAGCCTGGTCATACATAGCCTGGTCATACATAGCCTGGACATACATAGCCTGGACGTACGTAGCCTGGTCATACATAACCTGGATGTACATAGCCTGGTCATACATAGCCTGGATGTACATAGCCTGGTCATACATAGCCTGGATGTGTATAGCCTGGTCATACTTAGCCTGGTCATACATAGCCTGGATGTACATAGCCTGGTCATACTTAGCCTGGTCATACATAGCCTGGTCATACAAAGCCTGTTCATACATAGCCTGGACATACATAGCTTGGACATATATAGCCTGGTCATACATAGCCTGGTCATACATAGCCTGAATGTACATAGCCTGGTCATACATAGCCTGGACGTACATAGCCTGGTCATACATAGCCTGGATGTACATAGCCTGGTCATACATAGCCTGGACATACATAGCCTGGACGTACATAGCCTGGACGTACATAGCCTGGTCGTACATAGCCTGGATGTACATAGCCTGGTCATACATAACCTGGTCATACATAGCCTGGACATACATAGCCTGGTCGTACATAGCCTGGTCATACATAGTCTGGACATATATAGCTTGGATGTGCACAGCCTGGACATATATAGCCTGTATGCACATAGCCTTGTCATACATAGCCTGTATATACATAGCCTTGTCATACATAGCCTGGATGTACATAGTCTGGATGTACACAGCCTGCTCATGCATAGCCTGGATGTACATAGCCTGGTCATACATAGGCTGGATGTACATAGCCTGGTCATACATAGGCTGGATGTACATAGCCTGGTCATACATAGCCTGGACATACATAGCCTGGTCATACATAGCCTGGACATACATAGCCTGGACATATATAGCCTGGATGTACATAGCCTGGTCATACATAGGCTGGATGTACATAGCCTGGTCATACATTGCCTGGATGTTCATAGCCTGGACATACATAGGCTGGCTGTACATAGCCTGGTCATGCATAGCCTGGATATACATAGCCTGGTCATACATTGCCTGGATGTTCATAGCCTGGACATACATAGGCTGGATGTACATAGCCTGGTCATACATAGGCTGGATGTACATAGCCTGGTCATACATTGCCTGGATGTTCATAAGCTGGACATACATAGGCTGGATGTACATAGCCTGGTCATACATTGCCTGGATGTTCATAGCCTGGACATACATAGGCTAGGTGTACATAGCCTGGTCATACATAGCCTGGACGTACATAGTCTGGACATACATAGCCTGGTCATACATAGCCTGGACATACATAGCCTGGTCATACATAGCCTGGATGTACATAGTCTGGACGTACATAGCCTAGTCATACATAGCCTGGATGTACATAGCCTGATCATACATAGCCTTGTCATACATAGCCTGGTCATACATAGCCTGGTCATACATAGCCTGGACATACATAGCGTGGTCATACATAGTCTGGACGTACATAGTCTTGACATACATAGCCTGGTCATACATAGCCTGGACATACATAGTCTGGACGTACATAGCCTGGTCGTACATAGTCTGGACGTACATAGCCTGGACATGCATAGCCTTGATGTACGTAGACTGGTCATACATAGCCTGGACGTACATAGCCTGGTCATACATAGCCTGGTCATACATAGCCTGGTCATACATAGCCTGGACATACATAGCCTGTTTATACATAGCCTGGTCGTACATAGCCTGGTCATACATAGCCTGGACATACATAGCCTGGACGTACATAGCCTGGTCATACATAACCTGGATGTACATAGCCTGGTCATATATAGCCTGGATGTGTATAGCCTAGTCATACATAGCCTGGATGTACATAGCCTGGTCATACATAGCCTGGTCATACATAGCCTGGTCATACAAAGCCTGTTCATACATAGCCTGGACATACATAGCTTGGACATACATAGCCTGGTCATACATAGCTTGGTCATACATAGCCTGAATGTACATAGCCTGGTCATACATAGCCTGGACGTACATAGCCTGGTCATACATAGCCTGGACATACATAGCCTGGACGTACATAGCCTGGACGTACATAGCCTGGTCATACATAGCCTGGACATACATAGCCTAGACGTACATAGCCTGGACGTACATAGCCTGGTCGTACATAGCCTGGATGTATATAGCCTGGATGTACATAGCCTGGTCATACATAGTCTGGTCATACATAGCCTGGTTGTACATAGCCTAGATGTACATAGCCTGGTCATACATAACCTGGTCATACATAGCCTGGACATACATAGCCTAGTCGAACATAGCCTGGTCATACATAGTCTGGACATATATAGCCTGGATGTGCACAGCCTGGACATATATAGCCTGTATGCACATAGCCTTGTCATACATAGCCTGTATATACATAACCTTGTCATACATAGCCTGGATGTACATAGTTTGGATGTACACAGCCTACTCGTGCATAGCCTGGATGTACATAGCCTGGTCATACATAGGCTGGATGTACATAGCCTGGTCATACATAGGCTGGATGTACATAGCCTGGTCATACATAGCCTGGTCATACATAGCCTGGACATACATAGCCTGGTCATACATAGCCTGGACGTACATAGCCTGGACATACATAGCCTGGTCGTACATAGCCTGGTCATGCATTGCCTGGATGTTCATAGCCTGGACATACATAGGCTGTCTGTACATAGCCTGGTCATACATAGGCTGGATGTACATAGCCTGGTCATGCATTAACTGGATGTTCATAGCCTGGACATACATAGGCTGGCTGTACATAGCCTGGTCATACAAAGCCTGGATGTACATAGCCTGGACATACATAGCCTGGACATACATAACCTGGACATACATAGCCTGGACGTACATATCCTGGTCATACAGAGCCTGGATGTACATAGGCTGGATGTACATAGCCTGGTCATACATAGGCTGGATGTACATAGACTGGTCATACATAGCCTGGATATACATAACCTGGTCATACATAGCCTGGTCATACATAGCCTGAATGTACATAGCCTGGTCATACATTGACTGGACGTACATAGCCTGGTCATACATAGCCTGGTCATACATAGCCTGGACGTACATAGCCTGGTCATACATAGCCTTGATGTACATAGTCTGTTCATACATAGCCTGGTCATACATAGCCTGGACATACATAGCCTGGTTATACATAGCCTGGTCGTACATAGCCTGGACGTACATAGCCTGAACATACATAGCCTGGACGTACATAGCCTGGTCGTACATAGCCTGGACGTACATAGCCTGGACGTACATAGCCTGGACGTACATAGCCTGGACGTACATAGCCTGGACGTACATAGCCTGTATGTACATAGCCTGGTCATACATAACCTGGTCATACATAGCCTGGTCATACATAGCCTGGACGTACATAGCCTGGACGTACATAGCCTGGACGTACATAGCCTAGTCGTATATAGCCTGGACATACATAGCCTGGACGTACATAGCCTGTACGTACATAGCCTGGATGTACATAGCCTGGTCATACATAGCCTGGTCATACATAGCCTGGACGTACATAGCCTGGACGTAAATAGCCTGGACGTACATAGCCTGGTCATACATAGCCTGGACGTACATAGCCTGGTCATACATAGCCTGGTCGTAGATAGCCTGGACGTACATAGCCTGGTCTTACATAGTCTGGACGTACATAGCCTGGACGTACATAGTCTGGACATACATAGCCTGGTCATACATAGTCTGGACATACATTGTCTGAACATACATAGTTTGGACATACATAGTCTGGACGTACATAGCCTGGTCGTCGATAGTCTGGTCATACATAGCTCAGACGTACATTGCCTGGTCGTACATAGTCTGGACATACATATCCTGGTCATACATAGCCTGATCATACATAGTCTGGACGTACATAGCCTGGACATACATAGCCTGGACATACATAGCCTGGACGTACATAGCCTGGTCATACATAGCCTGGACTTACATAGCCTGGTCATACATAGCCCAGACGTACACAGCCTGATCATACATAGCCTGGTCATACATAGCCTGGACATACATAGCCTGGACGTACATAGCCTGGACGTACATAGCCTGGATGTACATAGCCTGGACGTACATAGCCTGGATGTACATAGCTTGGTCGTACATAGCCTGGACGTACATAGCCTGGATGTACATAGCCTGGACATACATAGCCTGGACGTACATAGCCTGGACGTACATAGCCTGGTCATACATAGCCTGGTCATACATAATCTGGTCATGCATAGCCTAGATGTACATAGCCTGGATGTACATAGTCTGGACGTACATAGCCTGGTCATACATAGCCTGGACGTACATAGTCTGGACATACATAGCCTGGTCATACATAGCCTGGACATACATAGCCTTGTCATAAATAGCTTGGATGTACATAGTCTGGACATACATAGCCTGGTCATACATAGCCTGGATGTACATAGCCTGATCATACATAGCCTTGTCATACATAGCCTGGTCATACATAGCCTGGTCATACATAGCCTGGACATACATAGCGTGGTCATACATAGTCTGGACGTACATAGTCTTGACATACATAGCCTGGTCATACATAGCCTGGACATACATAGTCTGGACGTACATAGCCTGGTCGTACATAGTCTGGGCGTACATAGCCTGGACGTGCATAGCCTGGATGTACGTAGACTGGTCATACATAGCCTGGACGTACATAGCCTGGTCATACATAGCCTGGTCATACATAGCCTGGACATACGTAGCCTGGTCATACATAACCTGGATGTACATAGCCTGGTCATACATAGCCTGGATGTACATAGCCTGGTCATACATAGCCTGGATGTACATAGCCTGGTCATACATAGCCTGGACGTACATAGCCTGTTGATACATAGTCTGGACGTACATAGCTGGTCATACATAGCCTGGTCGTACATAGCCTGGATGTACATAGGCTGGTCATACATAGCCTGGTCTTACATAGCCTGGTCATACATAGCCTGGTCATACATAGCCTGGACATACATAGCCTGGACGTACATAGCCTGGTCATACATAGCCCGGTCATACATAGCCTGGATGTACATAGGCTGGTCATACATAGCCTGTATGTACATAGCCTGGTCATACATAGCCTGGTCATACATAGCCTGGACATACATAGCCTGGATGTGTATAGCCTGGTCATACTTAGCCTGGTCATACATAGCGTGGATGTACATAGCCTGGTCATACATAGCCTGGATGTGTATAGCCTGGTCATACTTAGCCTGGTCATACATAGCCTGGATGTACATAGCCTGGTCATACTTAGCCTGGTCATACATAGCCTGGTCATACAAAGCCTGTTCATACATAGCCTGGACATACATAGCTTGGACATATATAGCCTGGTCATACATAGCCTGGTCATACATAGCCTGAATGTACATAGCCTGGTCATACATAGCCTGGACGTACATAGCCTGGTCATACATAGCCTGGATGTACATAGCCTGGTCATACATAGCCTGGACATACATAGCCTGGACGTACATAGCCTGGACGTACATAGCCTGGTCGTACATAGCCTGGATGTACATAGCCTGGATGTACATAGCCTGGTCATACATAGTCTGGTCATACATAGCCTGGTTGTACATAGCCTAGATGTACATAGCCTGGTCATACATAACATGGTCATACATAGCCTGGACATACATAGCCTGATCGTACATAGCCTGGTCATACATAGTCTGGACATATATAGCCTGGATGTACATAGCCTGGTCATACATAGCCTGGATGTACATAGCCTGGTCATACATAGCCTGGATGTACATAGCCTGTTGATACATAGTCTGGACGTACATAGCTGGTCATACATAGCCTGGTCGTACATAGCCTGGATGTACATAGGCTGGTCATACATAGCCTGGTCATACATAGCCTGGTCATACATAGCCTGGTCATACATAGCCTGGACATACATAGCCTGGACGTACATAGCCTGGTCATACATAGCCTGGTCATACATAGCCTGGATGTACATAGGCTGGTCATACATAGCCTGTATGTACATAGCCTGGTCATACATAGCCTGGTCATACATAGCCTGAACATACATAGCCTGGACGTACGTAGCCTGGTCATACATAACCTGGATGTACATAGCCTGGTCATACATAGCCTGGATGTACATAGCCTGGTCATACATAGCCTGGATGTGTATAGCCTGGTCATACTTAGTCTGGTCATACATAGCCTGGATGTACATAGCCTGGTCATACATAGCCTGGATGTGTATAGCCTGGTCATACTTAGCCTGGATGTACATAGCCTGGTCATACTTAGCCTGGTCATACATAGCCTGGTCATAGAAAGCCTGTTCATACATAGCCTGGACATACATAGCTTGGACATATATAGCCTGGTCATACATAGCCTGGACGTACATAGCCTGTCGATACATAGTCTGGACGTACATAGCTGGTCATACATAGCCTGGTCGTACATAGCCTGGATGTACATAGGCTGGTCATACATAGCCTGGTCATACATAGCCTGGTCATACATAGCCTGGTCATACATAGCCTGGACATACATAGCCTGGACGTACATAGCCTGGTCATACATAGCCTGGTCATACATAGCCTGGATGTACATAGGCTGGTCATACATAGCCTGTATGTACATAGCCTGGTCATACATAGCCTGGTCATACATAGCCTGGACATACATAGCCTGGATGTACGTAGCCTGGTCATACATAACCTGGATGTACATAGCCTGGTCATACATAGCCTGGATGTACATAGCCTGGTCATACATAGCCTGGATGTGTATAGCCTGGTCATACTTAGCCTGGTCATACATAGCCTGGATGTACATAGCCTGGTCATACATAGCCTGGATGTGTATAGCCTGGTCATACTTAGCCTGGATATACATAGCCTGGTCATACTTAGCCTGGTCATACATAGCCTGGTCATACAAAGCCTGTTCATACATAGCCTGGACATACATAGCTTGGACATATATAGCCTGGTCATACATAGCCTGGTCATACATAGCCTGGACGTACATAGCCTGGTCATACATAGCCTGGATATACATAGCCTGGTCATACATAGCCTGGATATACATAGCCTGGACGTACATAGCCTGGACGTACATAGCCTGGTCGTACATAGCCTGGATGTACATAGCCTGCATGTACATAGCCTGGTCATACATAGTCTGGTCATACATAGCCTGGTTGTACATAGCCTAGATGTACATAGCCTGGTCATACATAACCTGGTCATACATAGCCTGGACATACATAGCCTGGTCGTACATAGCCTGGTCATACATAGTCTGGACATATATAGCCTGGATGTGCACAGCCTGGACATATATAGCCTGTATGCACATAGCCTTGTCATACATAGCCTGTATATACATAGCCTTGTCATACATAGCCTGGATGTACATAGTCTGGATGTACACAGCCTGCTCATGCATAGCCTGGATGTACATAGCCTGGTCATACATAGGCTGGATGTACATAGCCTGGTCATACATAGGCTGGATGTACATAGCCTGGTCATACATAGCCTGGACATACATAGCCTGGTCATACATAGCCTGGACGTACATAGCCTGGACATATATAGCCTGGATGTACATAGCCTGGTCATACATAGGCTGGATGTACATAGCCTGGTCATACATTGCCTGGATGTTCATAGCCTGGACATACATAGGCTGGCTGTACATAGCCTGGTCATGCATAGCCTGGATGTACATAGCCTGGTCATACATTGCCTGGATGTTCATAGCCTGGACATACATAGGCTGGATGTACATAGCCTGGTCATACATAGGCTGGATGTACATAGCCTGGTCATACATTGCCTGGATGTTCATAAGCTGGACATACATAGGCTGGATGTACATAGCCTGGTCATACATTGCCTGGATGTTCATAGCCTGGACATACATAGGCTGGCTGTACATAGCCTGGTCATACATAGCCTGGACGTACATAGTCTGGACATACATAGCCTGGTCATACATAGCCTGGACATACATAGCCTGGTCATACATATCCTGGATGTACATAGTCTGGACGTACATAGCCTGGTCATACATAGCCTGGATGTACATAGCCTGATCATACATAGCCTTGTCATACATAGCCTGGTCATACATAGCCTGGTCATACATAGCCTGGACATACATAGCGTGGTCATACATAGTCTGGACGTACATAGTCTTGACATACATAGCCTGGTCATACATAGCCTGGACATACATAGTCTGGACGTACATAGCCTGGTCGTACATAGTCTGGACGTACATAGCCTGGACATGCATAGCCTTGATGTACGTAGACTGGTCATACATAGCCTGGACGTACATAGCCTGGTCATACATAGCCTGGTCATACATAGCCTGGTCATACATAGCCTGGACATACATAGCCTGTTTATACATAGCCTGGACGTACATAGCCTGGTCATACATAGCCTGGTCATACATAGCCTGGTCATACATAGCCTGGACATACATAGCCTGGACGTACATAGCCTGGTCATACATAACCTGGATGTACATAGCCTGGTCATATATAGCCTGGATGTGTATAGCCTGGTCATACATAGCCTGGATGTACATAGCCTGGTCATACATAGCCTGGTCATACATAGCCAGGTCATACATAGCCTGGTCATACAAAGCCTGTTCATACATAGCCTGGACATACATAGCTTGGACATACATAGCCTGGTCATACATAGCTTGGTCATACATAGCCTGAATGTACATAGCCTGGTCATACATAGCCTGGACGTACATAGCCTGGTCATACATAGCCTGGACATACATAGCCTGGACGTACATAGCCTGGACGTACATAGCCTGGTCATACATAGCCTGGACATACATAGCCTAGACGTACATAGCCTGGACGTACATAGCCTGGTCGTACATAGCCTGGATGTATATAGCCTGGATGTACATAGCCTGGTCATACATAGTCTGGTCATACATAGCCTGGTTGTACATAGCCTAGATGTACATAGCCTGGTCATACATAACCTGGTCATACATAGCCTGGACATACATAGCCTAGTCGTACATAGCCTGGTCATACATAGTCTGGACATATATAGCCTGGATGTGCACAGCCTGGACATATATAGCCTGTATGCACATAGCCTTGTCATACATAGCCTGTATATACATAACCTTGTCATACATAGCCTGGATGTACATAGTCTGGATGTACACAGCCTGCTCGTGCATAGCCTGGATGTACATAGCCTGGTCATACATAGGCTGGATGTACATAGCCTGGTCATACATAGGCTGGATGTACATAGCCTGGTCATACATAGCCTGGTCATACATAGCCTGGACATACATAGCCTGGTCATACATAGCCTGGACATATATAGCCTGGACATACATAGCCTGGTCGTACATAGCCTGGTCATGCATTGCCTGGATGTTCATAGCCTGGACATACATAGGCTGGCTGTACATAGCCTGGTCATACATAGGCTGGATGTACATAGCCTGGTCATGCATTGCCTGGATGTTCATAGCCTGGACATACATAGGCTGGCTGTACATAGCCTGGTCATACAAAGCCTGGATGTACATAGCCTGGACATACATAGCCTGGACATACATAGCCTGGACATACTTAGCCTGGACGTACATATCCTGGTCATACAGAGCCTGGATGTACATAGGCTGGATGTACATAGCCTGGTCATACATAGGCTGGATGTACATAGACTGGTCATACATAGCCTGGATATACATAACCTGGTCATACATAGCCTGGTCATACATAGCCTGAATGTACATAGCCTATTCATACATTGACTGGACGTACATAGCCTGGTCATACATAGCCTGGTCATACATAGCCTGGACGTACATAGCCTGGTCATACATAGCCTTGATGTACATAGCCTGTTCATACATAGCCTGGTCATACATAGCCTGGACATACATAGCCTGGTTATACATAGCCTGGTCGTACCTAGCCTGGACGTACATAGCCTGAACGTACATAGCCTGGACGTACATAGCCTGGTCGTACATAGCCTGGACGTACATAGCCTGGACGTACATAGCCTGGACGTACATAGCCTGGACGTACATAGCCTGGACGTACATAGCCTGTATGTACATAGCCTGGTCATACATAACCTGGTCATACATAGCCTGGTCATACATAGCCTGGACGTACATAGCCTGGACGTACATAGCCTGGACGTACATAGCCTAGTCGTATATAGCCTGGACGTACATAGCCTGGACGTACATAGCCTGTACGTACATAGCCTGGATGTACATAGCCTGGTCATACATAGCCTGGTCATACATAGCCTGGACGTACATAGCCTGGACGTAAATAGCCTGGACGTACATAGCCTGGTCATACATAGCCTGGACGTACATAGCCTGGTCATACATAGCCTGGTCGTAGATAGCCTGGACGTACATAGCCTGGTCTTACATAGTCTGGACGTACATAGCCTGGACGTACATAGTCTGGACATACATAGCCTGGTCATACATAGTCTGGACATACATAGTCTGAACATACATAGTTTGGATATACATAGTCTGGACGTACATAGCCTGGTCGTCGATAGCCTGGTCATACATAGCTCAGACGTACACAGCCTGATCATACATAGCCTGGTCATACATAGCCTGGACATACATAGCCTGGACGTACATAGCCTGGACGTACATAGCCTGGATGTACATAGCCTGGACGTACATAGCCTGGATGTACATAGCTTGGTCGTACATAGCCTGGACGTACATAGCCTGGACGTACATAGCCTGGACATACATAGCCTGGACGTACATAGCCTGGACGTACATAGCCTGGTCATACATAGCCTGGTCATACATAGTCTGGTCATGCATAGCCTAGACGTACATAGCCTGGATGTACATAGTCTGGACGTACATAGCCTGGTCATACATAGCCTGGACGTACATAGTCTGGACATACATAGCCTGGTCATACATAGCCTGGACATACGTAGCCTGGTCATACATAACCTGGATGTACATAGCCTGGTCATACATAGCCTGGATGTACATAGCCTGGTCATAAATAGCCTGGATGTACATAGCCTGGTCATACATAGCCTGGATGTGTATAGCCTGGTCATACTTAGCCTGGTCATACATAGCCTGGATGTACATAGCCTGGTCATACATAGCCTGGTCATACATAGCCTGGACGTACATAGCCTGGTCATACATAGCCTGGACATACATAGCCTGGTCATAAATAGCCTGGATGTACATAGTCTGGACATACATAGCCTGGTCATACATAGCCTGGATGTACATAGCCTGATCATACATAGCCTTGTCATACATAGCCTGGTCATACATAGCCTGGTCATACATAGCCTGGACATACATAGCGTGGTCATACATAGTCTGGACGTACATAGTCTTGACATACATAGCCTGGTCATACATAGCCTGGACATACATAGTCTGGACGTACATAGCCTGGTCGTACATAATCTGGGCGTACATAGCCTGGACTTGCATAGCCTGGATGTACGTAGACTGGTCATACATAGCCTGGACGTACATAGCCTGGTCATACATAGCCTGGTCATACATAGCCTGGACATACGTAGCCTGGTCATACATAACCTGGATGTACATAGCCTGGTCATACATAGCCTGGATGTACATAGCCTGGTAATACATAGCCTGGATGTACATAGCCTGGTCATACATAGCCTGGACGTACATAGCCTGTTGATACATAGTCTGGACGTACATAGCTGGTCATACATAGCCTGGTCGTACATAGCCTGGATGTACATAGGCTGGTCATACATAGCCTGGTCATACATAGCCTGGTCATACATAGCCTGGTCATACATAGCCTGGACATACATAGCCTGGACGTACATAGCCTGGTCATACATAGCCTGGTCATACATAGCCTGGATGTACATAGGCTGGTCATACATAGCCTGTATGTACATAGCCTGGTCATACATAGCCTGGTCATACATAGCCTGGACATACATAGCCTGGACGTACGTAGCCTGGTCATACATAACCTGGATGTACATAGCCTGGTCATACATAGCCTGGATGTACATAGCCTGGTCGTACATAGCCTGGATGTGTATAGCCTGGTCATACTTAGCCTGGTCATACATAGCCTGGATGTACATAGCCTGGTCATACATAGCCTGGATGTGTATAGCCTGGTCATACTTAGCCTGGTCATACATAGCCTGGATGTACATAGCCTGGTCATACTTAGCCTGGTCATACATAGCCTGGTCATACAAAGCCTGTTCATACATAGCCTGGACATACATAGCTTGGACATATATAGCCTGGTCATACATAGCCTGGTCATACATAGCCTGAATGTACATAGCCTGGTCATACATAGCCTGGACGTACATAGCCTGGTCATACATAGCCTGGATGGACATAGCCTGGTCATACATAGCCTGGACATACATAGCCTGGACGTACATAGCCTGGACGTACATAGCCTGGTCGTACATAGCCTGGATGTACATAGCCTGGATGTACATAGCCTGGTCATACATAGTCTGGTCATACATAGCCTGGTTGTACATAGCCTAGATGTACATAGCCTGGTCATACATAACCTGGTCATACATAGCCTGGACATACATAGCCTGGTCGTACATAGCCTGGTCATACATAGTCTGGACATATATAGCCTGGATGTGCACAGCCTGGACATATATAGCCTGTATGCACATAGCCTTGTCATACATAGCCTGTATATACATAGCCTTGTCATACATAGCCTGGATGTACATAGTCTGGATGTACACAGCCTGCTCATGCATAGCCTGGATGTACATAGCCTGGTCATACATAGGCTGGATGTACATAGCCTGGTCATACATAGGCTGGATGTACATAGCCTGGTCATACATAGCCTGGACATACATAGCCTGGTCATACATAGCCTGGACGTACATAGCCTGGACATATATAGCCTGGATGTACATAGCCTGGTCATACATAGGCTGGATGTACATAGCCTGGTCATACATTGCCTGGATGTTCATAGCCTGGACATACATAGGCTGGCTGTACATAGCCTGGTCATGCATAGCCTGGATGTACATAGCCTGGTCATACATTGCCTGGATGTTCATAGCCTGGACATACATAGGCTGGATGTACATAGCCTGGTCATACATAGGCTGGATGTACATAGCCTGGTCATACATTGCCTAGATGTTCATAAGCTGGACATACATAGGCTGGATGTACATAGCCTGGTCATACATTGCCTGGATGTTCATAGCCTGGACATACATAGGCTGGCTGTACATAGCCTGGTCATACATAGCCTGGACGTACATAGTCTGGACATACATAGCCTGGTCATACATAGCCTGGACATACATAGCCTGGTCATACATAGCCTGGATGTACATAGTCTGGACGTACATAGCCTGGTCATACATAGCCTGGATGTACATAGCCTGATCATACATAGCCTTGTCATACATAGCCTGGTCATACATAGCCTGGTCATACATAGCCTGGACATACATAGCGTGGTCATACATAGTCTGGACGTACATAGTCTTGACATACATTGCCTGGTCATACATAGCCTGGACATACATAGTCTGGACGTACATAGCCTGGTCGTACATAGTCTGGACGTACATAGCCTGGACGTGCATAGCCTGGATGTACGTAGACTGGTCATACATAGCCTGGACGTACATAGCCTGGTCATACATAGCCTGGTCATACATAGCCTGGACGTACGTAGCCTGGTCATACATAACCTGGATGTACATAGCCTGGTCATACATAGCCTGGATGTACATAGCCTGGTCATACATAGCCTGGATGTACATAGCCTGGTCATACATAGCCTGGACGTACATAGCCTGTTGATACATAGTCTGGACGTACATAGCTGGTCATACATAGCCTGGTCGTACATAGCCTGGATGTACATAGGCTGGTCATACATAACATGGTCATACATAGCCTGGTCATACATAGCCTGGTCATACATAGCCTGGACGTACATAGCCTGGACGTACATAGCCTGGTCATACATAGCCTGGTCATACATAGCCTGGATGTACATAGGCTGGTCATACATAGCCTGTATGTACATAGCCTGGTCATACATAGCCTGGTCATACATAGCCTGGACATACATAGCCTGGACTTTCGTAGCCTGGTCATACATAACCTGGATGTACATAGCCTGGTCATACATAGCCTGGATGTACATAGCCTGGTCATACATAGCCTGGATGTGTATAGCCTGGTCATACTTAGCCTGGTCATACATAGCCTGGTCATACATAGCCTGGATGTACATAGCCTGGTCATACATAGCCTGGATGTGTATAGCCTGGTCATACTTAGCCTGGTCATACATAGCCTGGATGTACATAGCCTGGTCATACTTAGCCTGGTCATACATAGCCTGGTCATACAAAGCCTGTTCATACATAGCCTGGACATACATAGCTTGGACATACATAGCCTGGTCATACATAGCCTGGTCATACATAGCCTGAATGTACATAGCCTGGTCATACATAGCCTGGACGTACATAGCCTGGTCATACATAGCCTGGATGTACATAGCCTGGTCATACATAGCCTGGACATACATAGCCTGGACGTACATAGCCTGGACGTACATAGCCTGGTCGTACATAGCCTGGATGTACATAGCCTGGATGTACATAGCCTGGTCATACATAGTCTGGTCATACATAGCCTGGTTGTACATAGCCTAGATGTACATAGCCTGGTCATACATAACCTGGTCATACATAGCCTGGACATACATAGTCTGGACGTACATAGTCTTGACATACATTGCCTGGTCATACATAGCCTGGACATACATAGTCTGGACGTACATAGCCTGGTCGTACATAGTCTGGACGTACATAGCCTGGACGTGCATAGTCTGGATGTACGTAGACTGGTCATACATAGCCTGGACGTACATAGCCTGGTCATACATAGCCTGGTCATACATAGCCTGGACGTACGTAGCCTGGTCATACATAACCTGGATGTACATAGCCTGGTCATACATAGCCTGGATGTACATAGCCTGGTCATACATAGCCTGGATGTACATAGCCTGGTCATACATAGCCTGGACGTACATAGCCTGTTGATACATAGTCTGGACGTACATAGCTGGTCATACATAGCCTGGTCGTACATAGCCTGGATGTACATAGGCTGGTCATACATAACATGGTCATACATAGCCTGGTCATACATAGCCTGGTCATACATAGCCTGGACGTACATAGCCTGGACGTACATAGCCTGGTCATACATAGCCTGGTCATACATAGCCTGGATGTACATAGGCTGGTCATACATAGCCTGTATGTACATAGCCTGGTCATACATAGCCTGGTCATACATAGCTTGGACATACATAGCCTGGACGTACGTAGCCTGGTCATACATAACCTGGATGTACATAGCTTGGTCATACATAGCCTGGATGTACATAGCCTGGTCATACATAGCCTGGATGTGTATAGCCTGGTCATACTTAGCCTGGTCATACATAGCCTGGTCATACATAGCCTGGATGTACATAGCCTGGTCATACATAGCCTGGATGTGTATAGCCTGGTCATACTTAGCCTGGTCATACATAGCCTGGATGTACATAGCCTGGTCATACTTAGCCTGGTCATACATAGCCTGGTCATACAAAGCCTGTTCATACATAGCCTGGACATACATAGCTTGGACATACATAGCCTGGTCATACATAGCCTGGTCATACATAGCCTGAATGTACATAGCCTGGTCATACATAGCCTGGACGTACATAGCCTGGTCATACATAGCCTGGATGTATATAGCCTGGTCATACATAGCCTGGACATACATAGCCTGGACGTACATAGCCTGGACGTACATAGCCTGGTCGTACATAGCCTGGATGTACATAGCCTGGATGTACATAGCCTGGTCATACATAGTCTGGTCATACATAGCCTGGTTGTACATAGCCTAGATGTACATAGCCTGGTCATACATAACCTGGTCATACATAGCCTGGACATACATAGCCTGGTCGTACATAGCCTGGTCATACATAGTCTGGACATATATAGCCTGGATGTGCACAGCCTGGACATATATATATAGCCTGTATGCACATAGCCTTGTCATACATAGCCTGTATATACATAGCCTTGTCATACATAGCCTGGATGTACATAGTCTGGATGTACACAGCCTGTTCATGCATAGCCTGGATGTACATAGCCTGGTCATACATAGGCTGGATGTACATAGCCTGGTCATACATAGGCTGGATGTACATAGCCTGGTCATACATAGCCTGGACATACATAGCCTGGTCATACATAGCCTGGACGTACATAGCCTGGACATATATAGCCTGGATGTACATAGCCTGGTCATACATAGGCTGGATGTACATAGCCTGGTCATACATTGCCTGGATGTTCATAGCCTGGACATACATAGGCTGGCTGTACATAGCCTGGTCATGCATAGCCTGGATGTACATAGTCTGGTCATACATTGCCTGGATGTTCATAGCCTGGACATACATAGGCTGGATGTACATAGCCTGGTCATACATAGGCTGGATTTACATAGCCTGGTCATACATTGCCTGGATGTTCATAAGCTGGACATACATAGGCTGGATGTACATAGCCTGGTCATGCATAGCCTGGATGTACATAGCCTGGTCATACATTGCCTGGATGTTCATAGCCTGGACATACATAGGCTGGCTGTACATAGCCTGGTCATACATAGCCTGGATGTACATAGCCTGGACATACATAGCCTGGACATACATAGCCTGGACGTACATATCCTGGTCATACATAGCCTGGATGTACATAGCCTGGTCATACATAGCCTTGATGTACATAGCCTGGACATACATAGCCTGGTCATACATAGCCTGGTCATACATAGCCTGGACGTACATAGCCTGGTCATACATAGCCTGGATGTACATAGCCTGGTCATACATAGTCTGGTCATACATAGCATGGTCGTACATAGCCTGGTCGTACATAGCCTGGTCGTACATAGCCTGGTCGTACATAGCCTGGTCGTACATAGCCTGGATGTACATAGCGTGATCGTACATAACCTGGACGTACATAGCCTGGTCGTACATAGGCTGGACGTACATAGCCTGGTCATACATAGCCTGGTCGTACATAGCGTAGTCGTACATAGCCTGGATGTGCATAGCCTGGTCGTACATAACCTGGATGTACATAGCCTGGTCGTACATAGCCTGGTCGTACATAGCCTGGATGTACATAGCCTGGTCGTACATAACCTGGACGTACATAGCCTGGTCGTACATAGCCTGGACGTACATAGCCTCGTCGTACATAGCCTGGTAGTACATAGCATGGACGTACATAGCCTGGATGTACATAGCCTGGCCTTGCCCGTACACACATTAGCTCTACTTGCGTTCTTTGTTTTATCCACACTGATCATTGCTTCGACATTCCCGGTCTGTGTGGTTTAATATTGTTGGTATCAGCCATACTCCCGGATGCTTATACAATGAACTTCGCTATTAAGGTCACCTATGGGACTGATCCAAAGTGACCTTATTAGCGAAGTCCCCTTAATAGGGAAACCTGGGACAAAGTTTTCTTCAAAATAAGTTGGAAATCGTTTTTTTTAGAGAGACATTCATTTATAGTTTTCCAGTTATTTCGTATATCATTTTAAAAAGGAGAAAATCGAAATTCCAAATACATTTGTTTAGCTGCCCTAATGTTTTTCTTTAATCCTACCATTGTCCGGACGCAACAGCGAGTTCTCAACGACGACGTTTCTGTATCAATTCCAACAAAAACGAAAATACGCAGAACACACAACTGGTGTTTGATGCAACTAAGTAATTGCTCATAACGAAGGATTACTGCACTTATGGTCTTCATGAAAAAGAAGTAACCTCGATACAGAACAATGAACAAGGGGGGTCTCCGTACAGCGCTGTGATCCAGTCACTAATATGAGAAAGAATTACACTTTTCAAATGAAAAACGCCTTTTGGGCGGAGTGCTAGTGAGTGTGGCTAACAGCTGTGCATCATTATTATCCCAGTGATATCAGTAGCACTATTGCTGTGTGGATGTCCGTTATTAGTAGGCATGTTTTGAAAGAAAAGACAACACAAGACGAACTAGTTACCCTTTTATCCTTTTCTTTTGCAGTAGTACCTAGAACAGTATTTCCCATATTATAGTTTATATCCAAGTTCCCTTGTCCTGTGTGTAGGCATTTACATTTCCCCCCAAAATTTAATAACATCTGCCATTTTTCACACTATCTAATTAATTTGTCTAGATTGCTTTGTAAATTGTCACCATCATTGTTAACTTTTCTAAACGTTTTTGTGTCATCCGCAAATTTCAGCATGTTGCTTGTACTTGCAAATTGACTTTATGTCGTATGTACTACGCCAATGTGTACCAAAGGTGTGACGTTTAGCTAACTCATTGTGGACTTTGATAACACGGCTTCGCAGGATTGCAGTGCAGGTTTGAGTACTAACATAAACTGAAGTTGGAGCTAGGAATGTGTTAAAAGCAGTAGACTGTACAGATTTTCCGTAGCAAATATTTTATGTATCTTCGTGAGATGTGGCCTGTAAGGTCTTTACTGTAGCTACTGGATGACAATCACATATTATAATGGTACTTTGTGTGTCCCAAAAATTTCCTATCCAGGTTGTTATTTTACAGCTTAATATTGAAGCCATTTTTTAGGAAATATGTAACGTCATGCTCGTCAAATGTCAGGGTGAATGTTTTAAACAGATTCGTTTGTACAGAGAGGTTTCTGTTGATCCAAATACGCATGTTTCAATGCATGAACTGCAACTACTAACAGCGAAGTCCGATGTCGTACATGTCCAGTGTCATAAAACCAGCATGAGTGGCTAAGACAAGCATTGGCTCACATTATACAAAATGGCCACTACTACAATTATTTAGACAAACAGTGACAATGTTCGTTTTGAAAATGGCCGTTTTCGTTTGGGAGCGGTGTGTTACAATAGTATGCAATGATAAGCACGATAGATGTCAATGGTCACTGAGCACTTTATGTGATGCTTCTTTCATGAAATGTGGCCTGTATGTTCCTTACTGCAGACCCTGTTGACAGCAGAACCAACAGTAAGACTGGCTCGTCATGTACCTATAATTTTATTCAACAACTGCTTGCCAGTACAAAGGATGTATATCTATACTCATTTCAAAAATGTATGCATACATGTCTTCTACTGTCGATTGTTGGCAGTGTGCTTAAATTTAATAATGATAGCAGCAATGCAAGATACAAATGCAAATACACATGGCTTCCCTAGAAACAGGTATTTGTGTTGCATAAGGCGCAGTAACATGGAAGTGATTTGCTACAAAAGTAAAGTTTGCCAGTTACGTTTACTGAAGTAAATGTCTAACAAAACAACTGATGTAATTAAATGATGATTATTATATTGCATAATATGTTTTGCAGTCTCACAAGCTACTTATATGTATGTTACTGTGAATGTGTATGTTATATATGAGAGTATGACATTATAAATTATGTTCTTCCCTTGGAAATATTGTTTGTAAAGAATACACATATTACTCTCAGGAGGCACAGTCCACCACAAGTCTTGCATCATATTTTTAATGTTAGATTTATCTTCAGACGGTTTGTATTTATACTGTTAATTAACTTTGCAGCGTTGGTGAATTTTTACAGCAACACTTTATTGTCACGCACTTGATGTAGGCCAAACGTAGAATGCTTTATAAGAAAGACACATTGCGTCGTTTTATATCAAGTATGCCTTTCTTTTGTTGACTACCATACGCGTTGTTGTAGTGAGTGTATATGAGTTACTTTTCAACATATGGTAATAGGGTACTCTAAAATACGTGTCTTTAAACGTTTAAACATGTCTGCGGCAGAGTCTTCACTGTCCTGGCTGAATGCGGCTGCTGAATCCACAGCTTGGATGCGGTCACGACAAAACGGCGATCACTGTGCTTCAATCTCACGCAACGCTGTTTTAACGTGTCTTTGTGGCTGCCTGTTGACTCGTCTCCGCCATGCTCGCGCTAAGTTATGTTAGCGGTCATGTAGGTCCAACGCTGCAGTCACTGTAGTCAAAGTGACAAAGCTGCCCATTGTTCTACTTTCTTATTTCACTTTGCTGGCGTCATCACATTTTGCAAGGTATGTCGATGGATTGTCTACATTGACTAGAGTTGGCAAGCCTAATCCCCTGGCTTGACGATGGCTGTCCAGTAAAGTATTTCTTCCCAGGAGGCACATCACCTTGTGTTTATCGCCAGTCTCCTGCATTCCCCTACTGCACTCTTCTACTGGCACAACAGCAGCCATGGATCTTTTGGACTATGCCCCTCTATCTGTCTCTGTCGATCGCTTCTGAAAACAAACAAAACAAACGTATTAACCATTGATAACGTAATGATTGAAGTCAGGCTTCCCTTTAGTATAAATTTTGTCGGCAAGATTTTGACCTACATATAGAAAAAAAATCTTTAATGGTTTACTATTTAAATTTAATCTGGATTCCGTTGATTGATTTTTTTTATTTATGGTTCCACGTTTCAGGGAGACACTCTCAGCTCAGCCTATGCAGTTGACGACGCCCTCATTTGTAGTCGTTGCTGTAGCAGCAGTACAGTAGATTGGTTATTGTTTGGGAAAACATATTCTTCAAACAACCTGGGATATGGGCTAGCCATATGAGATGTGACGAGAAAACAACTGTGTTAAAATTTCACAGCGATTCTTTGAGAGGAAGTGACTGCTCAAATGACAAAAAAGTTTACCATAATGTATTCGTAAAGTATTGCATGTTTATTTAGCAGTGTGTGTAATGCAATATCTCTGAACCGATGTTCATATAAATTTAATCGTAACCGGTTGATTGAACTAAATTTGTCAGTTAATAAACCGTTTCTCACGAGTAGGACACCGTGACAAAAATATGAAAATCGGTTCAGTAATTTTCCAGATATCGCATTATATATAAATATTGAAATGTGGGGGTTAAATGTGTGTGTATCTGTGCAATTGTAAACGTTGTGTCGTGTGAGCGGTCACTTCCTCTCAACGGATTGCTCTGAAATGTTAACAAAGTCGTTTTCTCATGAAACTTCTTGGACAGAGCTTTTGGGCAGAGTACAGCTATTCTCAAATAGGTCAACTAGATCATCCTCTGACGGAATCATTCCGATAGATGGCGAAGTGTCCGAAATGCACAAGTTACGGCAAAGCAAGGCACTGGTTTCCCGAAAAGACAACGTACGTGTTACTAAAACCATTTGTTCACTTAACATTTGGTAATTATGTACGAGAAGGCGATTCTTTGATTGAACCAAATGAGCCATAGCCTTTCGTACAGTACACATGTTGTTACTATTATGTACAAGAAGGCGACTCCTTGATTTACCCAGTGAGGCACATTTTGTACCCACCCTTCACAACGCATGGACATATTTTCAAAATGTTGAAGGACATTGGGCACCGTCTCCCTCAGCCCAACCTAGCTAATGACGATGAAGACGATTATAAACAACATTTAACGTGATTTTCAACAAGAGTAAGAAACTCCAAACACTACATGGATAAGGCATTGCTTTATCAAGCATCCAGCCACTTTGAACCTATGCGTAGCCCGTTCTATTTGTCAATGCTATATCAAAACGTAATCACATTGCTGTCGTTTACATCGTCAATAAATATTTTATTCCATTCATGTATTGTCGTTAGTGAAAATTATTATTTGTTATATCAACTGTGTGCTGCCGTTTATTTCCACTACCTTTAATTTGAAGAAACTAAGCCTATCAATTTTAAAACAAACTTTTCATATATAAATATTTGTTTGAATGGATAGATGATCCGGTTTCTTGGTTGTTGATATTAAGCATAATTACCTCTCAAGAAACTTGATGTTTGTTCTGAATATTTTGACTGCATCTCGCAGTCTTCTTCAGCAGACTGAAGTTACGGATGTGTCACATGACCAATGTCATGTGACACAAGCTGGAGTAGGACTGGTGGGAGCTCCTGGCCGACGCGTCGGTTCAGCGTAGGTTTCTTTCTGTGGATGTTAATCGCCTCCTTTATTTTTCTCCTAGGTCTCCTAGGTCTAGAATATTAACGTCCTTCATCGAGCACTGATGGCCTGTGTTCAGTTTGTGTTCACTTATAGCTGATAGGGGTTGGCGACAAGATAGATGTTCTTTGATTCTTGTGCCAAGTGTTCTGGCTGTTTCTCCTATATAGTGTTGGTCACATTCTGGGCAGTGTATGTCATATACTACCCCACACTTTGATGCCTTTGCTGTTCTGTCTTTTGGGTGTACCAACAGTGACCTCAGGGTGTTGATAGGTTTGTGGTAAACCGGGATGTTATAGGACTTGAAAATCCTTGCTACTTGTTCTGATAGTTTACTAATGTAGGGCAGACCTATGGCATGTTTCTGTGGTGGTGTTCTCCTTCCTTCTCATTGGTTGCGTGGTGTTAAACATCCAAGTTTTGTAACCGTTTGCTTTCAGCACTTTCTTGATGTGGTCCACCTCTGTGTTCTTGTCTTCTTCTGTTATCAGGTTTTCTGCCCTTTGGAGGAGTGTCCTGACCACTGATCGTTTGTATTCTAGGTGGTGATTAGAATCCCAGTTCAAATATTGGTCCGTGTGGGTTGCTTTCCGATATATCTTGACCTTGGTTGATCCATCATCATTCAGGCATACACACGTGTCTAGAAAGGCTAACGTATTGTCCTGTTCTGGTTCTACTGTGAACTTAATGTTCTCATCCATTGAATTCAGATGGTGTGTGAAATGTTCTACTTCGCTCTCTTGTAACACTGTGAATGTGTCATCTACATACCTCAACCAGATGTCTGGAGGATGAGGTGCTTCTCTGATGGCTCTTTCCTCAAAATGTTCCATGTATAGGTTTGCCACTATCGGAGAGACCGGTGAACCCATGGCTGCTCCCTTCTTCTGTTTATAGAACACTCCATCATAAATGAAATATGTGGTGTTCAGACAGATTTCTAACAGTGTGATGATCTGGTTTACTGATAGTTCACATCTGTCTTTCAGTGTTGTATCCTGGTTTAGTCAGTCCTTTATCACTGATACCGCCTCTGTCACCGGGATACTCGTGAACAGGGCTGTCACATCAAAATACACCATTTTCCTCCCTGGTGGAACTTCCAACTCTTTGATCTTCTTTACAAACTGTGTGCTGTTTTTGTGAAAAGGAGGGGAGAAAAATTGTTCCTGGATTTCCCTGGCCTGCATGTCTATCTAAGTTTGATCCCGATGGTTCGTTTAGTACGACGTCACCCCGGATAAGGCACATCACTCGGGGGACGTCTCCAGTTTCCTGGATTCCGGTTCTGCACCTCACTGTTCCTGGGTTGCCTGGTAGATCTCCGTGGACCAGGTCGATGTCGCCACGATCGACGTTGTGTTCGTTCTGGCTGGCCATGTTTCTTCCCTCCTCGTGGAACAGCGAACATTTTGTGAAATAGCAGAAGATAAATCTCACCCTACGCTAAACTGACGGCGTTAGCGTCTTCTAAGATAAGATAAGATAAGATAAGATAAGATACTTCTTTATTGTCTCAACAATAAAATTTAGAAATTTGTCTCGGGTAAGAACAGACATGACTGCAATATATACATAAAACCATTCTGTAAAAGCGGCAGATAAGTAGACAGTGATACATAAGTAGACAGTGAGACATAAGTAGACAGTGAGACATAAGTAGACAGTGAGACATATTAAAATAATAGTAATAATAATAAATACACAATAAAATAAATGAATAGACATTATATACATTGCACATTACTTGTTATGCTAGGAACGACAAGTGACATTGTTTGCAGCAGGTATCATGAGTTAAGTTGTTTAATAGACAGTGGCACAAATGAGTATTTGTATCTATTAAGCCTGCACGGAGGAGTTCTATAGCGTCTGCCAGATGGCAGGAGCTGAAATTCATTATATAAAACATGTTTGGTATCATAAATAATCTTGACTGACTGTCTTCTTAATGTCTGTTCAAAAATCTCCTGAAGGAAGATCATGGGAGATGTGGAACCTGTTATTTTCATGGCAGTTCTCGTCAAGCGAGAAAGCTGTGATTTCAACTGAACAGACAGATTGCCAAACCAAGCAGTAATCCCATAGCGCAGTATGCTTTCAATAAAGGAGCGATAAAAAAGAACAAGTATTTTCTCATCAACACCAAAAGCTCTCAATCTTCGGAGAAAATACAACCGCTGGTGGACTTTGGAGCACACACTGTGAACGTGGACATTCCAGCTAAGTTTGTTATCAAGATGGACACCTAGGTATTTGTACTGACTGATCTTGGCAATTTCTTCACCATGGATAACAACTAATATTGAGTTTGAGGTGGTTGATGTTACACCAATGTACAAAGCTTTCAATTTCAGAAGTGTACATACTGATGTCAGAATCAGTATGTAGTATAGACTAAGAATAGCCGAGTCATCAGAAAATTTGATTATGTAGTTGTTAGTACTGCTGCTGGTACAGTCATTTATATACAGAATGTACAAAATCGGTGAACTGACACAACCTTGGGGTGCACCGGTATTTGTTACCACAGTTTGGGAAAGAATCTGATTTACTTTACCAAGCTGAACTCTGTCTGTTAGAAAAGAGTGATACCACTTGATGATATATGGATTGACATTCATTTGTTTCAGCTTAGTGAGTAGGGTGTGAGGTTGGATAAGGTTGAACGCCGAGCTAAAGTCTATAAACAGTAGTCTAGCATAAGCTTTGGGCTTGTCTAAGTGTATCAAAATTAAATGGACAACAGTGTTGACAGCGTCGTCTGTTCCTCTGCCCTGCCTGTAGGCAAATTGGAATGGGTCAAGATAGTCCTGAACGTCTAACCTCAGTTTACAATCCACTATGCGTTCCAAACATTTCATGACAATTGATGTAAGTGCAACAGGTCTGTAGTCATTGTTTTCTTTTTGGCAAGTTTTCTTTGGTACAGGAGTAATATATGAGGTTTTCCAGAATATTGGTACCCTGTGGCTATCGACCGAAAGTTGGAATATCTGGTCTCAATCTGTATCTTATACCCAGAGGTGCCAAGTGTCCCGCCCCCACATCTTGTAAAACGGTAGATCTACCGCTTTCTACGTAATATCACTTGGCTCCTCTGTATACCGGGCTCTCGTTTCAAAGTTTGTCTTGTTTTAAAGGTTTCAGGCATGCTAGTTCCATTGCTCCTTAGTTAATTAATCTAGTCAGTATTTCCTAAATCCCATTAATGATGATTACAATAATGACAACATTGACAAGAATAATAAAACTGTTATAGAATATGTCGAAAGAAATAATTAACACTTAGATCCTAAGACATTCAATAACATAACGTGTTATCTATAACACATAGTAGTAATGACATGTCGCGCAATGTGTGTGTGTGTGGGTGAGTGAGTGAGTGAGTGAGTGAGAGAGTGTGTGTGTGTGTGTGATGAATGTGTGTAGGTCATATAGATATAGCAAGCCACCACAACAAAGAGAGTAATTGGCTTGCTAACTCGAGGAAATATTTGCTAACTCGAAGAAACATACATGCATGCATACATATATACATACATACATACATCATGCATTCACACACGCACACACACACGCAGGCACGCACGCATACATTCATGCGTACGTACGTACGTACGTACGTACGTACGTATGTACGTACGTACATACATACATATACACACACATACATACACACATACATACATACATACACACATACATACATACATACATACATACATACATACATACATACATACATACATACAAACATACATATATACATACATACATACATAGTCACAAATTACTTTATATTAAAGAAAAGGACATGGATAAACCAGAAATAACATAATAAAATGTCATAATAATAACATAAGCTTCTGAACTGAACACAGAACGGATATACCGTAATTACGAAAAATACCTAAATAGTATGATTTTGCAACACTAAACACGATGAGATTAAGAAGAGACTAAACAGTATTTTGTAAATATTGAATGGCTATGACGATATCGATAGAAATGGTGTCCACAAACTCGAGGAAAATATTAGAACCAGGGACAAAGGTACTGCTAATAACATATCAGTGCATATCAGATATAGATGAAAGATATGCGAGATACGTGAAGCGATATCCAATGTGTTGTGCAGATGGGGAGATGTGGCTTATTAGACCGGGAATCAGGTCATGGAATATAACGTTTTGGTTCCCGAAAAGGAGGGCACGTGTTTGGATAAAGGAGTATTTCATGCACAAATTATATCAACAATTACTAATATGTAAGTTTACTAATAATCTAATATTAAGCTTCATTCATGCGTGCGCGCGCGCGCACGTTCATGCTTACGTGCGTTAGTGCGAGCGCATGTGTGAGTATTGGTGTTTTAACGTTAATGGAAACGTTATATACACGTGCCTAGTTCCCTAACATACTATTTTATTGGGTACGTTTGACGTAATATATAAGCCCACCACATCTCGATGTATTTCTTTGCAATGTCACTCCCAATAAATTACCAGTGCCGATATCTCTCTCTATCAAGAAACGTATTGGAAATGGTATGCCGAATGTATTTTTACATACCCGGTCACTGAACGTCACATGGTAATGTAGGCTGCAGCAGTACGTATAATACAGTTATGACTAAGCGATAGATGAAATATTGTTCCTATAAATAAAGTCCAAAACAGTTGACCTAGTCTGAAGTTGGTTACTGGACCCAGGCTGGGTTCCTATTTGTTGTTAAATCAGAGGCTGCACTTTGTAGGCGGAGGCGGCCTCCGAAACCTTTAACTGGCTGACTTCATTTGCCCGCAGCATATCAATAGCAGACACATTGTGCTACAGGTGGGTTTTTAGCGACGGTGTGCGTAGCGTGCCTGGCTTAGCCACGCGTGAAACCGCCAAACACATACCAACTTTTTAAGAGATGTATTCGGCGAATGTGACATTGTAAAGAAATACGTCGAGGTTGTGGCGTGGTACCCTCGGTGACTTTATTAGACCTACCTTTATGTCGTTGCTGTTCTTTTAATACGCGAATCGAATGTTACTGGAGCGTGCGTGACCGGTCAGTGGCAATTTAGTATGCGACTGTGCAACTGCAGGAATCAACAGCTGACTTCGTCATGATCGACTGGCTTGTTGGCTGATTTCCAAGAGCTAGTGTCGTCGTAGTCTGGCTTGCGGTTGGCGGGAATCGTCGACTGGCTTTCATGTGAAGACCACATAGATGAAACCTTAAAAATGACTTTGTGCTGCCATCGAATAGCCGCATTAGCGAAGCAGGTGCTGCGAAGATATATGGTGGAACAACGAATATGGCCAGTAACAAATCCGTTGTAATATATTATATATATATGATGGTCAACGGTAAGGCGAATAGGGTCGCGTCGAACAAAATTAAAACGTGCACCGTGTTATTATTATAAAATTGTATTGTATGTTATTTCTGGTTTATCCATGTCCTTTTCTTTAGCACAAAGTAATTTGTGACTATGTATGTATGTATGCATGTATGTGAAGAGTGAACAAGCTATAAATAGCCGCTTTATTCATCATGACCCAGGGTAGGCGTAAAGGCATGTCACAATGTCATGTGTCACTTAGTTTTTTTCACATATACAATGGTATGAAACAGGCGGATATCGCAATCAGATTATTAAACTACACAGTACAGTACAATACAGCAGCAAGCAGTAACAACAACACGAGGCAGGTACGGTGGAAGGTGGAAAGTGGAATTTAATTGATGCTGTCAATACGTCGGCTCACAAAGCGGTTGGTTAAGGTGCCTTCCGTCGATTGCATGAATGAATCTATTTATGAAAACATTATTGCGCCGGGATTATTACCGTTGTCAACTCGATACCAACCATGGTTACACACAAAGATTCGTAAAAGGTCAGTCTTTCAGTTTGGACTCTCGATAAGCCAATGGCTTCCTTGTCCTCGCTCTCTCTCTCTGCATCTCCGATCTCCCCCAAATTAACTTCTCCCTCTGCTGAACTGCACTGTTCCCTTTTGGCTTAACATTTCCTTGAAATAATCCTCCCAGACCTGTGACACATCTTTCCTCTCCTTGATGAGCTTCCCATTCTTTTCTTCGATTACTGGTCCAGTTTTTATACATCCTTGCTGTACTTATCCCTCTTCGCGCCATATCAACATTTTTCCGCAATCCTCGGCTAACTTTCTGTATAAAAAATAATTCCTCAGTGTTTTCCTTGATCTAAGTAAAGCATTTGATAAAACATACCACAACATCATTTTGCATAAACTTAATTTCTATGGTATAAGGGGTTCTCCACTCAAATGGTTCAAAAGCTATCTCACAAATGGGAAACAATAGGCTAGTTGTAATAACAGTACTTCGCTTCCCCGTGATATTACGTAAAGTGTCCCACAGGGGTCTATCCTTGGTCTGCTCTTGTTTATTTTATATACAAACGATTTACCTTTGTGTATATGCATGAGTAAATCCAAAATATTTGTGGATGACACCACCGTGTACATAAGTGGAAAACTAATTAATGATCTATACACAAACATGAACAAAGAACGCGAGGTCTTCGCTTATTGGTTTCATGCAAACAAGCTATCTTTAAGTGTATCTAAGACAAAATATATGTTATTTTCTAGATCGCATCCTGTCCAAAGGGAAGAAACAGTTTTATATTGGCAAAAGACTGGATTGGCAGGAACACATAAATGCATGCAGAAAAAAGCCAACAAGCGTTTTACATACAATAAATAGAGTGAACCATTTCCAGTTGCCTCCCTAAAACCAATTTATAACACTTTATTTCATCCCTACATGACATATGGAATAATTCTGTGGGATCTACGTATAAAGTCCACACTACAAAATTGTGTATCATACAAAAAAAATTGTGCTATTCTTCAAACAAACTTCCATGAACACTCTCATCCCCACTTTACATACCTAAATTTAATAAAATTGCAAGATATCTATAAAATTGAAATTGCTATATTTATGTACAGTTATATTCATAGCACCCTACCATTTTCATTTTCAAACATCTTTACATTTACACATGGCATTCACAATCATGATACCAGGCAACTTAAATGTATTAGTCCGATAAGTAGTTCTACTGATAGATCTTCGAACATTATACTATGTAAAGATCCATTGATCTGGAACAAAGTTCCATATGATATTAAAAGTAAACGTAATATACAAATTTGCATAAGCATTAAAGGCATTTCTTTTAAGTGGCTATGATAGTTCAAATTAATATTATCTCTTCTACCATTTTTTTAAATTATTTTATATTAATACGATTCATTGGTATTACCTGTAATGTTAGACTTCGTAATTTCACTTATTTGTTTTATTTTATTTGTAATTTAGCCTGATTGTTGCTTGTTGCACAACTTATTATTTATCATTATATATGATTATCACTGGTTGACAGCGACCAGTTATATATTCAACCGCAACTGGTTTTCCTATTTTGTGTTTGCCTAACTGGTTACAGCCATATGGCTTCGCTGGTAATCTGAAATTGTATTACAAAGTACCTGTTTGTACTTGTTTCGTTTGTATATTTTGTATGTATATATACAATTTTGAAAAATAAACTAACTCACACTCACTCACTCCTCCATTTCCCTATTTGTTTGCCGACGGCTCTCCTAGCCGCCGCCTTCTTATGTCCGTACAGGTGCTGTAATGTTGTATTCGGTTGTTCCCCATTCTCATTGACGCCTTCTATCATCTTCCATATCTCTCTTTTTTGTCCAATTTTGCTACTTCCTCTGTCCACATCTTGGTTTTTCCTTCTTGATGAGGGATTCCCTTTTCCAGACGTTCCTAGGACATAACTTGCCTTGTACATCACCCCAGCTATTCTGGTTAGGTTGGACTTGAAACATTTATTTGACCTTTACCAGTCACTTTTTCGTCAATCAAAATTCAAAGGAATTTGATCATACTGACTCTAGTAATTTGGTAATTTTGAATTTTTTATTTTGATCACAGTTTATTCTGCAGTTACCAAATACCATATTTTTTTTTTATACATTCAATGACAACTTATTTACAGTAAGCCATGTATAGAGTTTATCAAATTTACAGTTTACCACACTTATGAGACTGTACATCAGCATCAGAGTAAAAATACTGTGTCTTCTGCAAATAGAAAAAAAATTAAGGAGTTGTGATACATTATAAATATTAATAACATATAACATAAATAGTTTAGGCCCTAGAATATAACTTTCCTGTACACCACTTGAGACATTTAATAAAATAGATAAACATTCACCTATTTTGACTGCTTTCTGTTCTATAGGTAGCTATTGATCAATTTCTCTGCCACACCATGAACACCATACAAATTCAGTTTTTGTATTAGATTTGCTGTGTCGAGTGCTTTTTTCAAGTGGATGAAGTTTTTTAAGTATCTTGGAGAACTGACACAAAAAGATGTTGGTCTGAAGTTATTACATTCTGCTTTGAACCATTTTTTAATATGGGGATGATTTTGGCTACTTTCATGCTGGAAATAAACACTCCACTTTCAAAAGACATGTTAACTATTGCTGTTAGTGGCTTAGTAATAGTTTGCATGGTTTTTGGTATAATATTCATGCTTATTCCATTACTATCTGTTGACGTTTTAGTTCTACATGTTCTGACAATGCCAATTATTTCTTCTTCATTGATTGGGCTGACGAATGTACTACTTATTTTGCTTTTTCAAGATAATTATGAATTGATGCACCATTTAGTGGTGGATCTATATTAGCAGCCAATTTTTTTTACCAATATTTGCAAAGAAGATGTTAAACCCATTTGCTATGTCATTCTTGTTAGTATTTTTCTATCATCAGTTACAAAACAATCATGGTAAGAAGATTCACTCTAACTGTTATTGTTGATTGTGTTTAAAATATTCTATGTTTCCTTACAGTTTTGTTGTTGGTCATCTAACAGTCTTTCATAGTTTGTGTGTTTTCAGCATTTCTTAGTATTGTGGTTAGTTTATTTTCTTTTATTAAGTTTTTTTCTTGTGACAAACCTTTTAAAAGTCAGTTGTGAACCATGGTTTTTCAAAATTTACATGTTTTGTGTTTATTTTTTCTGACGGACAGTGTTTGTATATTTTATATATTCATATTTTTTTCATAAATGCTCCAAGAAATATATCATAAACTGCATTAACATTTGTTGTATTAATAAGATTTTCCCACATTTCAGTACTTATATCTTCTAAAAAAACATTTATGTTATCAGTATGAATTCTGACATATATTTGTGCATTTCCGGATTCCCGTTAATCTCTCCATTTCCCTGAGTCTGTCCAGCAGCACATGGTGTGGCAGGCCTTATTCAGGGTTGACGTGATTCAAAACGAGACGAGCAAAAGCATTAAGGCTAACCTTTAAGGTTCATTCACACATCTGCATCTAGTTCCTGATAGATAAAATAAATATTTAAGTTGAATACCACTGCTCTTGACACACTGACCTGTCAACAAGCTGACCTATTTTCTCGCACCACTACTTCTGACAAGTGACGTACCATTATTGTCTTCAGTTTCAATGGCAAGGCATTATATTGTGCTGCCTGCTAAAAACCGCATCGAATGCTCTACTGAAATAGGAATCTCTGTTTGGTTCCACTACCAGCTGTCCTCTAGTGACGTCATTTTTCAATGACCTGTGCAGAATTCATAAAACTATTCCTTACAGGGTGAAAATAGTAGCGAATTGTGACAGTGAATTGTACCGTTCGTGGGGAATGTTGTGTCTAGGTGTTGTGTCTGTTTAAACACATATTCTCGTTGGGGGGAACTTGTCGAATCATTCCAGAAATACACAGTTGTCACACGATTCCACGTATATGTGTCATTACAGTGAACGTTAACTATCCTAGTTGTTTAAAGATGTCAACAGCAGGAGTGAAACTGGGCTTGGTAAAGGTAAAACGATCAGAGTCCACATTACAAAATACAATGTGTTAGTGCTGTCATCAGGTAAAGTAGAATTTGTGGAAATATCTGGTGGAACAACTAAAAGGGTCACTTTCAAATCCATAGTAACATATGGTGTTCAACGGTAAAACGAACAGGGTCGAACAAAGTTAGAAGTATATATTCCATCGCCAGATATATGTAATATCATATATTGTATTAATTTAGCTCAGTTGTTTCACTACGAAATAATGCACTTTAAATATAGGACTATGGAAGGAAGTAAAGTAAAGTAAAGCGATCAGAGTCCAATCACACTTGTTTTTAAAATTGCCCTATCTCAAAATGGAAACTCTGTGACTATGATCGTTTTACCAGTGTGGTCTCCATATGGTGTGGTCTCCATATGTTGTGGTGTCTGTGGTTTGGTGTGTCTTCAACAGTGAATGCAATGGCTGGTGGCGGTTGTGGGTTCGATTCCCACCGGACCTCATTAGAGCTCTATAAGGTTTCGTCTGGTTGACCAATGCCATATTGCTGTATTTACTGTTTGTGCCACTGACTATTTCACACCACAACATATGTTCTAGATAATCCAATTATTCTAAATATATATGTTTGCAAATATCATAATGTTATTGATATACGTCTAAAGTGAAGCAGTTGAGAATGATCGTTAATTGCGTTTAAACAATGCAAGACCATACATAGATTCAAATTGGCCACACTTTGCTGAATACCAGACTAAGCCGGTTGAAATTGAACAAATTGATAATTATAACAAACAAACGAATGCAGACCCGTTAGGTACTTCAACATTGTTTTAAGCAAAACTGTTTAGACAGACCCACAGGTAAGATTAAATCTATGCACACAGTAACAAAACACACGGAAACCTGCACAAAGTAATGGCATACACAAAATACCACACACGTGTGTGCATGTGTGCGTAGGTGCGTGCGTGCATGCGTGCATGTATGTACTTCTGTGTGTGCACGTGTGTGTATGTGTGTACATGTGTGTATGTATGTATGTACGTACGTACGTACGTACGTACGTACGTACGTATGTATGTATGTATGTATTTATGTATGTATGTATGTATGTATGTATGTATGCATATGAATGTATGTATGTATGTATGCACATAGTTGAAAGACAGGCGTTTGGAGTCTTATGCGATTTGTAATTTCTCCACATTTCAATCGGTTGTGAATGATTAATATGCAGCATCACCTTTCGCATTAACCTATTCTGTTTTGGGTTCAACAGTTTTGACAGTTGTGGCTATGACATGGCCAGGTAAGCATACAACACTGTACAATAGTACCTTTACAAAGGCATTTTCTTTCTTACTTGGACTGCAGAGAGATAATAGCATAGCATAAAATGCTATGGCATGGCATGTCGAGTCGTGGCCTGTCGGGGCGTGGCGTGGCATGGTTCTTTGTCGCGTGGCTTGGCGTGGCGTGGAGTGGCGTGGCGTGGCGTTGAATAATGACAACAATGGGTATAATTATTTATGTTAGAGTCATGCCCGTCCTCAAAGGGTTCGAACGAACCCCACATTCTTTTAAGATAATTTGTTTAACGGTAACGCGCGAACCCCCTTTCCCGAGGACAGGCCTAGAGTCTTCTGTGTTCGACAGAATCTCTTCTCACGAATTCATTCATAAAACTTGCCACACTTCACGCTGTTTTAAGACAGTTCGCGTGTTGCCCTGGCCTGTACGCCCAGCCAGGTTTAATTCTGGTGGTTAGTTCAGAACAACGTCACCGCGGATCAGGCACATCACTCGGCGGACGTATCCAGTTTCCTGGATTCCGGTTCTGCCCAAAATTGTTTCTGGGTTTCCCTTGCCTGCACGTCCATCCAAGTTTGATCCCGGTGGTTGGTTTAGTACGACGTCACCGCGGATCAGACACACCATTCGGTTGTCGTCTCCATTGTACTGGATGTCAGTTCTGCCCCTCAGTGTTCCTGGGTTTCCCTGGCCTGCGCGTCCATCCCAGTTTGAATCCGGTAGATCCCTGCGATCCCGGTGGACTTGTCCAGTTTCCTGGATTCCAGTTCTGCCCCTCGCTGTTCCTGGGTTGCCTGGTTGATCTCCGCGGACCCGGTGGATGTCTCCACATGCCTGTATTCCGACATTGGCATGGACATTTTGTACCGGCAATTCGCGATCGACGTTGTGTTCGTTCTGGTTGGCCAAGTTTCTACCCTCCTCGTGGAACAGGGAACGTTCTGTGAAATAAATGAAGATCAATCTTTTCCTACGCTAAGCCGATTGCGTAATCGTCTTATCTGGTCTCGATCGGTGTCTTACACCCAGAAGTGCCAAGTCTCCCGCTCTGGCGGTAGAACTTAACGCTCTTTTCTTTTCTTCAATTTGGGATAATCTCACAGTCTACCGCTTTAGTGCTGAAATCTTTCTGTTATACCGTAATTTCATAGGTAAAAAGTTAAATGTACTCGTTTCGAATCAAAACATACCAACACGTCACAAAGAAGATGCACCAAAATTAAGTAAATATACCCTAAAATCGAAAAACAGTTAAGTCAGGAGGGGAAGCCCGTCTCACACTCCCCCTAGCGACCATGGTGCGTGGCTCGGTGCGCAATTTACCGCTCTAACGCTTCTTATGCAATGTTACTTGGCACCTCTGTATACCGGGCTCTCGTTTCAAATCCTGCCTTGTTTTAATGGTTTCTAGCAAAGTAGTTCAATATTGTTCCTTTGTAAATTTGTCCAGTCAGTCTTTGTTAAATCTTATTAATAATGATTACAATAGTGACAACAGTGACAAGACTAATGAATAGAATATATCAAAAGAAATAATGAACACTTAGATCTTAAACATTCAATAATTAAGATGTAGATTTTTTTACTGACACAACGAAATAAGAGTTTTGTAATCTTCAATTCTTCTGTGGAGTATGCCCAAATTTGTGAGTTGACTTTCCGTTAACCGACAGTGCCGAGCTATGACTCTGCTGCTGCACGCACTCCTTATATACCTCTCAGCTGCTGCACGCACTCCTTATATACCTCTTAGCTGCTGCAAGCACTCCTTATATACCTCTCAGCTGCACACAAACATATCTATGGTCGAACATAATTCGGAAGGGTTACGTGACTTGGTTAACGCCGCCTGGTATAATCACACGCAAACAACGAGACGAGAGTCAGTGTCCATGGCATTGACTACCCGAAGAGTTTACATGATTAACACTTGTACTCGACATCGAGTCTGGTGTGGTTGCAACTGATATCAGTTACAGTATTGGAGAAAATGGCTAGTTGTTACAATTTTCAGTAAAAATAACTTTTTTTGTGAAAAGTATGTTAGATGCATTATTTCTCTCAACGCATGCATTAAATATATTATCCGCATGAATCAAACATACCATACCAATGATATTCTATATTATAATTAGGTAGATATGCGAAGTTTACCAGGCGCGGTCGACTGTAACAACTAAGTTCACCAGGCGCGGTCGACTGTAACAACTAAGTTTACCATCAATGTTTTTTTTAATAAAACCAGCGTTATCACAGGAAATGGTGTGCATTATTCTATCACTGATATTTGTTGAATGTGTTTACCTGCATCGCATGCATGAATGGACTTGCACACATTCAAATGTCCCCATACAACGGACAGTTACCTTCATGAGTAAATGCAAGGGCAACCTGAATTCGGGCGTATTCGATCGTATGTTGGGTCCTGTGCATGAATACAATGGTTGTTTCTCAGTTATTTCATTATCAGCATGCAAACTATTGCCATACACCTACTTTCCAATTCATTATCCCCGTATTTCACTGGTTAAAGCATGTGATCCATTCAGATACACAGCACACCGCTTACCTGTAGTCAAAATAGGTTTCTCCGTTCTTATGCTCTTACTTCGAGTAACATGTGTAATTAACACTCTCGATAAGCCAGTGGCTTCCTTGTCCACTTGTCACCTTGTTCACTTGCCGCCTGGGCCTTGGAAATCTTGTTAAATCTTGTTAAACTTATCTACGTGACTCACCAGATCTGCAAAGCATGACGATGACACATACATTTTGGCGGAGTGGCAGCTCCTACAACCAGCGCACAATACCTGCCATGTTCGAAATAGACACAGAATGAAAACTAAATTAATACCTTTTAGTAATTATAGTTCTTCAATATATTATCGCAAGAACATTGCAAATTCAAACATTATGCATTACTTAATACACCCAAAATGTGTTTAGCCTTATCCCTATTTCAAAGGCATTGTTGAGCAACATTTTATTAGTAAGATAAACACCGAATTAACTTATCGTGTCCTCCAAATGATACAACGGAGCCTATAGCACTAGAACAATTTATATCAAATATATATAAACTGTATTGATTATTGTCATTATAATTCCTCATTTTACATTGACATTATGTTGTAATTGAGGTGGTGCTAGCAATTTAGTATTTGTATAGTTGATCAGTTTAGAAGAATAATATATGTCTAAGTGACAACAGTTTTTGTTCCCAGCCGTTACACTGTTGGGGAATCCGACGAACATTAATGAATATATCGAAATAAAGGTTCATCCCACTTGAAACAGTAAAAATAATAATAATAATAATAAAATGTACATGTTAGTCTTAGACATCGCACATAATTCCCACAAGATGGCGCCATTGGATACGGAAACAAGATGTCTTTGAGAATGTCAAGGCAACTCAGCGGATGCGGTGGACCCGACCAATGAAAACCGGAACGTAAACATATACAACAACGTAACATGTTATATTTCTGTTTCAGTTATTTCAGGTATAACGTGTAGCTCAAGTAGCTCCAGTAGCTACATCTGCATTATGAAGTTTGATATTTAACCGGAAGCAGTTGATGTCAATCGTGTGCTGGCATCACAGGTTGCACAACACTGCTACTAATATTATATATGTTAAGAGATTATTTGTAATTTGCATATTTGTCTACATTATGTTTATAGACGCACCACCGCTTGTGTACAGTTTTCTAACGGCATATCTTGTGTTATGTTCCTTCCTGAACCGATTCCTCTGTTTTTCACACATGAACAACTCAATGATGCCGTAAATCTCATACAATAAAATATTCCAGAATGTTGTTGCCGTCTTGGTCTCCACGAAGTTATTCCAGTGCAGGTTTGCTCAATATATTTTCATGCCTTTGTATTCAAGTTTCTCTCTGTTGCAAGTTATAATTATTCTGCGGTTTTTGCTTACATTAAAATGCACATATTTGCCACTGTTAGGACGATTCGTCAACTTTTGCGTCAACCCAAATACGACACCTTCCTTCTTTGGGTGCCTTAACTTGTATTCTTATTCAGAAAATCGAGAGCGGTAAGACCAGTTATTAAATTACACGGAGCTCTAATGGCAACGGCACCACAGACCGCATGTGTTCGTTCAACTCTATTGTGCATACTTAGTCAGACGTCAATTTAATAGCGTTTACATTTCAAAGGTTGCCTATGTGGTGTAGCGGTCGCAATGGAGACGCGTGGAATTCCGCGTGCCTGTCGAAGGGGGGGGGGGGGGCGATGACAAATGCTTTTGTTGAGGTTGTCGTAGTTTTGGTGGTGGGGAACAGTGGCGTTGTTGTTAGAACGTCGGACTATTTGTTTGACACATGTTGTCTGTTGAGGTTGTTGTAGTTTTGGTGGTGACGAACTGTGGCGTTGTTGTTAGAACGTCGGACTATTTGTTTGACACATGTTGTCTGTTGAGGTTGTTGTAGTTTTGGTGGTGACGAACTGTGGCGTTGTGGTTAGAACGTCGGACTATTTGTTTGACACATGTTGTCTGTTCAGGTTGTTGTAGTTTTGGTGGTGACGAACTGTGGCGTTGTGGTTAGAACGTCGGACTATTTGTTTGACACATGTTGTCTGTTGAGGTTGTTGTAGTTTTGGTGGTGACGAACTGTGGCGTTGTGGTTAGAACGTCGGACTATTTGTTTGATACATGTTGTCTGTTCAGGTTGTTGTAGTTTTGGTGGTGAGGAACTGTGGCGTTGTGGTTAGAACGTCGGACTATTTGTTTGACACATGTTGTCTGTTCAGGTTGTTGTAGTTTTGGTGGTGAGGAACTGTGGCGTTGTGGTTAGAACGTCGGACTATTTGTTTGACACATGTTGTCTGTTCAGGTTGTTGTAGTTTTGGTGGTGACGAACTGTGGCGTTGTGGTTAGAACGTCGGACTATTTGTTTGACACATGTTGTCTGTTGAGGTTGTTGTAGTTTTGGTGGTGACGAACTGTGGCGTTGTGGTTAGAACGTCGGACTATTTGTTTGACACATGTTGTCTGTTCAGGTTGTTGTAGTTTTGGTGGTGACGAACTGTGGCGTTGTGGTTAGAACGTCGGACTATTTGTTTGACACATGTTGTCTGTTCAGGTTGTTGTAGTTTTGGTGGTGACGAACTGTGGCGTTGTGGTTAGAACGTCGGACTATTTGTTTGACACATGTTGTCTGTTCAGGTTGTTGTAGTTTTGGTGGTGACGAACTGTGGCGTTGTGGTTAGAACGTCGGACTATTTGTTTGACACATATTGCTTCCGTTTCGAAGCTTGGACAATGTCGTTCATTCCATTCCAGTTCAGAGAAATAACTACCTGGCTATAGACAGTCATTCAAATGCACGAGTAGATAGACTTCGTCGCAATGATTGTAACGTGGCTGAATCCTTCTCAGATAAATCGAGTTGGTGTTCGAATTACTAGGACTGTTGATGTCGATTGATTACGATGCTGGCAGTAATAGTTCTTGTTGTGTTCTGTTTGATGAGGTATTTGCGTTTTGGTGGTACATAATCACAGGTAACCGAATCAACCGTTTAGTAGAATCAAATATATTTGCAGGGACGGAATCATTCCCTACTCCCACTGTTTGAAAAGGTGTCTATACGTAACATATGTGTTAACAGAACAGATAAATCACAAACGTAAAAAACAAGCATTATCACCGGTAAACATTAAGTTACTAATTAGTGGCGCTATTTATCGGTAATTATTAGTATTACCTATACCGTAAACCACGCACGCGGTCGAGACAAATACAAATTTTACAAAACCTTCACCGCACAAATTTGATTTGCTTTAACAACACATGTCTCATCAGATACAGACTGGTTATCGATACAAATCACGCCACAGATCGACCTCTCGAGCTACACTGCTGAACGTGGTCAAATTTCAGCTGCACCGTTATCAAACCACTCCACGCCTCCATGACTTGGGGGTAATACTATGACGAATGTGATGGTGTTCCATCCATGCAGCATGTATAATGGCCTTTCACTGTCACATATGAAGATAATATAAAATATTTAGCACCGATATATTGTAATACCATAGTACTGAAGAACAATAATGGATACTGAATGCCGGAACCTTGTAATACAACGGCGATACTGATTAGGGAATAGAGGAGGCATTCATGGCGACGGTTTTTGTTTTAGTAAATGCGTTTTGCCTTCTGTTATATTCAGTTTGCTGAGGGAGGTAGTGCAAAAAAAGAATGAACGCAATATCGATCGCGAGTTGCCAGAACAAAATGTCCATGTCCAGACCTGCCACATTTTTTTGTGTTGCAATCTGTATTTTTGACCTAAAATTCTATAAGAATCTGTATCAATCAAACATATATATAACAACATGCGGATATGAGTACATCATTTTATTACACATACATTATCACAAACATCTATCACAAAATACATTCAACATCGCCCTAGCCAAATCGGTGAAGTGGTCCCCGATTGTCGCCCGAAGGTTATGCTCGGCGACAAAGTAGGCAAACATCACCTCCGCTCGGGTCACCTCGTTAGCAGCGCCGTTACACTTCGCCTGCGACTTGAAAAACACTCTCACGGTTGCCCCTTCGTCGTGCTTTTTAAGATTGGCTTTGTGCAGGTTCGACTTGATGTGTTCATTTACGTCTTACAGGCCTGAGGCGGCTACTTTCACATCGCGTGAACACAAACTGCATCTAGCATACTGCTCGCCTGCTTTGCTTAGCACAATCATTCCGCCAAACTTCTCCAACCACTCATTTTGGAACTGTCCAATGCATTTTCGCCTTCTCGCAGGAAGAGCCATCTTGAAATGTGATAAAATTGGGAAGTTTGAACAGGCGCGCTTTCATTGGCCAATCGGTCGACTTCGGGTTGAGCGCGCCATATATTGCGCGCTACAATGAACTAAATCACCGATTAACAATAAACGATTATTTCATTGCATCAAATGTTTTTTTTTTCGTCTTATATGAAAGTTATATGATTTTGTGACGCATACAAGTAAATAATGTTGTTAGATATATATATATATTATATATATATATATATATATATTTATATATATATATATATATCTAACAACATTATTTACTTGTATATATATATATATATATATATATTATATATATATATATATATATATATATATATATATATATATATATATATATATATATATATATATATATATATGTATATATATATGTATATATATATATATATATATATATGTATATATATATATATATATATATAGTATATATATATATATATATATATATATATATGTATATATATATATATATGTATATATATATATATCATATATATATATATGTATATATATATATATATATATATATATATATATATATAATATATTTATATATAACTTTTATGTAAATTTAATCCGCTTTAAAATGGAGTACGGCCGTATTACTCCAAAAATCGCCAAAACCCGTACCACGTGGGAGGTCTGAATGCCAGAACCGTAAGACAGGCACGTGGAGGTATTCACCAAGTCCGCCGGGGTCCACCGGGATCAAACTTGGAGAGACGTGCAGGCCAGGCCGCGAATTATGTTTTCCCAAAGAGTACATCCATCGGCCCGCCCACTTTGACCCTCTTTTCACCGTAGCTGTCAATCTGTTGTTTAGTTTAAAAATTGCGCCTGCGCAAATTGCATCAACTGCTTTCAGAGTATCACATCGGTTGCTTTCCTGTCGCTACTGTTTTATCATGCTACATTTAAGGAATTTTGGAAGAGAGGTACGTAAATTAATAGATTGTATTAGATGCGCTATGTAATGTTGCATGCTTGATGCCAAACCCTATATAAGATAATTTATAATAATTAAACTGATCAGTGATTTGTATTTTGTTTTCGCGTCCGTTTGTCACACTGACTTGGCCTTACTCTTGCGCGATGCGATCGCTGCCCTTGTTGTTATAACTTATATTTAGCATCGACCTTTTCTCTCCTAAATTTTGGCTCCGCAAATATTACCTAATATATGTTCATAAAATAAACAACAATAATGGCTGATCTGGTGAAAACAGCACAGTGATTTGCTGCTTATGTAATACATTTTTTTAAACTAGATCTTATGACTATCGTGTTTAATTTTAATGTAACAAATGGAAGCTCAGGAGCTCAGACTTAGCAATCAAATATAACGGTACACCATTTTTGTAGACAGAACAAGTAATTAATTAATTAATTAAATAAAAAAAAAAATTATCAACAGTCCAAGTTTAAATATTTTCATTATGTAATATGTGTTATGAAAGGTTGATGAGTACAGAAAAAATATACAATCGGTATATAATATGGGCATTTTCACATTAATGATATGAGCAGTGTCTCAGGAGGGTCAAATATTGATGGCTAATTTTTTTCATCCTATTCCAATGTGGAATGCCATATCTAAGTTTATAAAATTCATTAACATTTGGGCAAATATGACAAATTTAATTATTCTGAAAGCATAACAATGTTAAATAAATATATATATTCTCGCGAAATGTATACATTTCAAAATCGATAAAGTAATTTTTGAGATATGATTTTTTGGAGGTGTCATATTTAACCATGAATATGTTAAACTTTTTTATATTTCTGGTCAGTAGTACTAGCTAAAAGAAACTATGCAAATTAAACATTTATTTTGCAAAATGGCCCATATAACCTTATTATGTGGAATGTCAGACTCACCTGCCGGTTTATCAGTAAAGTTAATTAAATAATTCCTCTAACTATCCTATCCCGGTAATATCTTTAATGGTTTTTTTTAATGTTTTGCTCATTCTACTGTTTTTCCTTTATTCACGCGACGACAGCTTTAGGATTTGTGTGACACAGAGTGTGGGACACATATCAAAGATGTCATCGGTCTGTAATCCTTCTGACCTACCAAGATCTGGCCGTAAGTGTTTCTGATTTTATCTGTAAGGCCACAAGCACCCAACCAATACATGTATACAAGATACCAGCAACTCTTAAACAAATCATTACACAATTTTCACATATTTTGGCACCCAACTTCCCCCAACACATTTATGCATGATACAAGTGCCACATTATAAATATTTGCCATGGTTACCAATGTGCAAAAGAGGAATTGTCGAGATGCTTGTGACCTTTTAAACTACATGAAATATATTCGCAATGTTTCTGTGGCAATGGTTTTCAGCTTATTGATGAAAACTACATTTCACTATTTTAATTCATTAAATTCATTGCAATGCTGAGTTTTTAATTACATTATTGCCGATTAACTGTTACATTTTTTTATTGTCAAAATGTACTATTGTATTTTTTTTCACATAATATTAATTTTATTATTGAAATATAAATGTATTCCCATGAGATTGTAGGCAACCGCCTATTTCGTCTTGTTCTGCCGGAGGCTATGCTCAACTTTATGATTACTATATGTATTGCATAAGCTTGTAGGGAATCGTCTATTTTGTCTTGGTCTGCAGAGGCTATGCTAAAATTTATGCTTGAAATATCAATGTAAAAACATGCTATTATTATTTAAGTGGTTTAATTACATTAAATTATTGTTTATTGTAGAATACACTGTTGGTTATAATTATCATGTATGTTCATTCGAACTTGTTGACGAGTGTACGTACGCAGCTGAAATTCGTGTTGCGCTCGATAGTGTTTCAAACCATTAATGTCAAGAAAACTTTGCACATCGCAGTTACGAGACCGGAAGTTATGGAGTACCTATATGTTAAAAAAATTGTACAACAATTCGCTGAGAATGCCTTTAGAAAAATATTGTAGTGCAAGCAAAATATTTGCTTATATTTATACTAATGTTTTCAAGTTATTTTAGGATATAATTTTGTTTAATTCTTTTGAATACATATTGATTTGTGAGCTGATGATTACTTTCTCATGATGTACTTGTGTAAATAAATGTTGTGGTCATTTTCTCCAACGTGCTATTTTTACTCTTAATAACATTGGCTATGAAATAAATAATATGTAGAAACATAATATAATGCTCATTTCTTCGATTTACCATAAAATAGCATTGCCTCCACAATGAACATATAGTACCATGAAGAAATCCAATATATATCTTTAATATATATATATATATATATATATATATATATATATTTATATATATTATATATATATATATATATATATTATATATATATATATATATATATATATATATATATAAATATATATACACGTATTTCCTACATAAGTATAAACTACTTTCAGTGTTTTATTTCTTCTAAAATACTAATAATACTACAGTTTATCAATAGCGGGTGGAGCTATATGCAAGGTGGACGGAGCGATGGATATACTGTTTGGAAAAACAGAATTCGCGGCCAGGCCACCTCGGAGCAGCACTTTTCAATCAAGGAAACTGGACACGTCCATCGAGATACGATCGGGCCAGAGGAGCAGAACCGGAATCCAGGAAAAAGACTGCCATTAGGAGTCAGACCACAGTTGAGAATTGCATTGGTGGCCATGTTACGTTTTGTCTGATTATAAGAAAACGTGACATCAAAATTCTGAAAAGTTTTCACAGGAACTGCCATCATCTCTTTGATATACTGACCAAATGTTATCAAAATCACATACATCCAGCTCTTTTGAAACGCCCCGACGTGCGATGCCTATCAATTTTGACAAAAATAGCCATGTATTAGTGCGCCACGTGGGCGCCCACGTGGCCCATAGCAGAAAAATTCCCATAAATCCCTCCGCCAGTTAAACTCTTTAAAAAATGCACTGTTTCACAGCCAATAGCTTCTACAAACAAACTTGTGAATATGCCTGCTCAATTGCACTTATGTCACATCATATGAATTCTTTAAATTCACATATCGCAATTTAATACGCCCTACATTTGTGTGAAACAATAAACAGGAAGGTCAACTGTGGTCTTACCCCTTACCAGAAATGGCAGGAATGCTCAATTGCGCATGCTCCAACATCTGACTCCAGCGACTAATGGAATTTGTATCACGCGCCCCTGGCAAACTGCCCAGGCAGTCGGATGTGTGCCACTACGTCATTTGCTGACAATTTGTGATCCGCGGTGACGTCGTACTAAGTACCTATCTGTATTCAAAGCCTCTACGCGTGCAAAAAAAAAACAAAGGTCAACAACTGAACAGTAAGTTGCAGAACCAGAACACAATACTATCAAATGCAATACTATTTAATCTTACCACAGGAAAGAAAAATGCCTGAATCATTTTATCAGCGTAGTGCTATTATCATATTGTATAAATGTATAAACTGAAAATTATTGTTGTCGGTCAAGCGTGGGTGTTAACACATATTCGACTGGGGAGCGGGGGGGGGGGGAGGCGAAGAACTGAATTGTGCATGGCTAAGACAGGACAGAATTGCTTGAAGAAAATCACTCTCGGTCAACGGAAACAATACCGGTTTTACAGATATATGGTTGCTACCGTCAGTAACATCTCCCACGTAGACTACGAAGGTCGTAGCAATGGACAGTGGGGCGTGTACAAAGAATGCAACTATATATATATATATATATATATATATATATATATATATATATATATATATATATATATATATATATATATATATATATATATATATATATATATATATATATATATATATATGTATATATATATATATATATATATATATATATATATATATATATATATATATATATATGTATATATATATATATATATATATGTATGTATATATATATATATATGTATATATATATATATATATATATATATATATATATATATATATATATATATATATCTTGAGCGACATGTCATTACTATTACATATTATATATAACACGTGATGCTATTGAATATTTTAAGATCTAAGTGTTAATTATTTCTTTCGATATATTGTTACCATTGTAATCATCATTAATGGGATTTAGGAAACACTAACTGGACTAATTTTCTGAGGAACAATATGGAACTAGAATGCTAGAAACATTTAAAACAAGGCAGGATTTGAAAAGAGAGCCCGGTATACAGAGGTGCCAAGTAACATTGCATATGAAGCGTTAGATCTACCATTTTTCAAAATGTGAGGACGGTAGATCGCATACCAAGCCACGCACCGCTGTCGCTAGGGGAAGTGTGAGACGGGCTTCCCCTCCTGGCGGAACTATTTTTAAATTTTACGGTATATTTACTTAATTTTGGTGCTTCTTCTATGTAACGTGTTGGTATGTTTTGATTCGAAATAAGTAAATTTAACTTTTTACCTATGAAATTACGGTTTAGCAGAAAGATTTCGGCACTAAAGCGGTAGACTGTGAGATTATCCCAAATTGAAGAAAAGGAAAGTGCGTTACTGGAATCCAGGACACTGGAGACGTCCGCCGAGTGATGTGCCTGATCCGCGGTGACGTTGTTCTGAACCAACCACCAGAATTAAACCTGGCTGGGCGTACAGGCCAGGGCAAAACGCGAACTGTCTTAGAACAGCGTGAAGTGTGGCAATATTTATGAATGAATTTGTAAGAAGAGATTCTGTCGAACACAGAAGGCTATTTGTGTATTCCATTACTTTGTGCAGGTTTCTATGTGTTTTATTACTGTGTGCATAGATTTGATCTTACTTGGAATGTGGTACTGTCTAGGTTTGCTTAAAACAATTTTGCAATACCTAACGGGTCCGCATTCGTTCGTTTGTTATAATTATTAATTAGTGTCAACCGGCATTCTGGTATTTAACGTGTGGCCATTTTGAATCTATGTATGGTCTTGCATTGTTTAAACACAATTAACGATCATTCTCAACTGCTTCACTTTACACGTATATCAATAAAATTATGATATTTACAAACATATATATTTAGAATAATTTAATTATATGGAACATATGTTGTGGTGTGAAATAGTCAGTGGCACAAACAGCAAATACAGCAATATGGCATTGGTCAACCAGACAAAACCTTATAGAGCTCTAATGAGGTCCCGTGGGAATCGAACCCACAACCGCCACCAGCCATTGCATTCACTGTTGAAGACACACCAAACCACAGACACCACAACATATGGAGACCACACCATATGGAGACCACACTGGTAAAACGATCATAGTCACAGAGTTTCCATTTTGAGATAGGGCAATTTTAAAAACTGGTGTGATTGGACTCTGATCGCTTTACTCATTTTCCTTCCATAGTCCTATATTTAAAGTGCATTATTTCGTAGTGAAACAACTGAAAGAAATTACTGCAATATATGATATGAAATATATCTGGCGAGAGAATATGTACTTCTAACTTTGTTCGACTCGACCCTGTTCGTTTTACCGTTGAACACCATACGTTACTATGGATTTGACAGTGACCCTTTTAGTTGTTCCACCAGATATTTTCACAGATCCTACTTTCCCTGATGACTGCACTAACACATTGTGTTTTGTAATGAATTTTTTTGTGGACTCTGATCGTTTTACCTTTACCAAGCCCAGTTTCACTCTTGATCCACTCAGTGGCCTTCCTCTCTTCCGCTGTTGACATATTTAAACAACTAGGATATTTACCGTTCACTGTAATGACCAGTATTCGAAATGACCACTGACTCTTGGAGGTCCACTAAACATATTGGTCACCCGACAAAAAATCTTCTTTTCAGGCACAGTAATGGCTATTAGCGCCTATTTTTTTTAAAGATTTGCTTGCTATCATAGCGACATGTAGCTATTATGCATAAGAGCGTCTGCTAAATGACTAAATTGTTAATTGTTGTCTCAAACAGTGTTACTGGAGTAATGCGCTTGAAGACACAGTGCTCTATTATTCTGAGAAGTAAAATGCGACGGCAAAATGTGCCTCAACTAGACACGCATTGGTGGCATTACTGCACACACCCAACAGATGGCGCCCTTAACCACAGAACACACCCTCATCAATGACATGAGTGGAATGATTTAATATGTTTTTTACAGAGATTAACTGAATGACAATAGAGTGAGCTGAATGAATCAGCTAAATTACCAACAGAATGATGTCGAGTTCTAGCACAGACGAACCAGAGTAGCCTCACACGCAGCAACAGGTGCAACAGCGGAATGGTAATTACATCGGTACAACGATAAAATGTGGGACCCCCCAAGCTTACATTTGTCTTTGGCCCTCGTTCCTTATGGGGGTCCTGGACCCCCAGACCACCTCATTTCGGACACTGGTAATGACACATACACGTGGAACTGTGTGACAACTGTGTATTTTTGTAATGATTCGACAAATTCCCTTCAAAGAGAATATGTGTTTAAACAGACATACTCTTGACACAATCTCCCCCGAACGGTACAATTCACAGCCACATTTCGCTACGTTTCTCACCCTGTAAGGAGTAGCTTTACCAATTTGAACTCGTGGTTATGTTTTATCAATTCGGCACAGTTCATTAAAAAGTGATATCAATATTGGACAACTGGTAGTGGTGTCCAATAAAGATTCCTATTTCAATAGAGCATTAGATGCGATTTTTTAGTAGGCAACACAATAAAATGCCTTGCCTTTCAAACTGAAGACATTATTTGTCAGAAGTAGCGGTGCAAAAAAATAGGTCAGCCTGTTAACAGGTCAGCGCGTCAAGAGCAGTGACATTCAATTGAAATATTTATTTTATCTATCAGGAACTAGATGCAGGCATGTGGATTAACTTTAAAGGTTTTGCCTCATTGTTTTCGCTCGTCTCGTTTTGAATCACGTCAACCCCGAAGAAGGCCTGCCACACCATGGAGTGATTAAGAGGAATCAGGAAATGCACAAATACGTCAGAAATCATACAACTGATAACATAAATTCGTTTGTAGAAGATTTAAGTTGTGAAATATGGGAAAATGTTATTAGCACAACAAATGCTAATACGGCTTATTTCTTAGTGCATTTATGGAAACATATGACAAACACTGTCCGGTGTGAAGTTACGCTTGATTGGACGCCGGCTTGGCCAGTCGCGCTATGCTTGACGGCACCTGCTCGCGGTACCGTTAGAACCTGCCAACGGATCGAAGATGATATGATTCCACCATGATATGATAGCACAGGGGCTGTCACAAGAGAGCGCATCAAAAACACGGCACGGACACGGTGTAGGACGTTCAAAACACTCCCCGTTTCAAACACTACGGTAGTTTGAGCTACGCACGCACGCACGCACGCACGCACGCACGCACGCACGCACGCACGCACGCACGCACGAATGCGTACATATATGTATGCATGCATTCATGTATACATCAACACGTACAACTTAATAATCAGTATACAACCATACCAAGGACCACAGAGTTACATCATTAATCATTCCCCATTTTACTAACGGGTGTTCTATTCATGGCGTTGCTCTCGAAAAATTACACTATTCTATTAATAACATCATGTTAAATTCATTCACATTTTCGGTGTGCGTGAGTGCCCGTATGTCGTGTCACAGACTCCCGCCCGTCACAAACGTTCGCTAGACCTCTGCGAAAGACGCAGCGCATTATCCTGATCGATCAACTGTTTCGGTAAGTCTTGAGTCTTAGCTATTGAGCAACACAGTTGTAAATGACAACAATGTGAATACGTTTTGAAACAGCATTGACACATGTCTTAGAACAGCGGGCTACCCATAAGTGGTTGGACTCTTGATAAAGCAATGACTTGTCCACGTAGCATGAAAATCACGTTAAATGTTGTTGAATAATCTTCTTTATCACCAATAGTTAAGTTCGGCTGCGAGAGACGGTGCCCAGTTCCCTTCAGCATTTTGAAATATTTCCATGCATTGTGAACAGTGGGTACAAAACGTGCTTCGTTGGGTTAAATCAAGGAGTCGCCTTCTCGTACACAATTACCAACATATATACTGTTAAGTGATCGACCGTGTTCTTTCAGCCAGTCATGTTAGCGTTCAGCCTGTGCGCTGTAGACAGGTAGACAGAGTCGCGTGTGAGTTCCGTGTTGAAACGCACAATCATCGTCCTAGGACGCGCGGGGTCGTGGCGCCCAAGCCAAAGACACCGGCGCATCTTCATGGTTTCGTTGATCACCTGAAGCACCTTGACACGGGCCTCCTCGCCAGTACCTATGTCATGTATGCCCTGTAGGCGAACGTTTGCCCTACGGCTATACTGTTCAGTGTCGTCCACACCCGCCTCGAGCTTACTGACCATGACCTTTAGCGTCAATTGAGTCATTCAGGCGGGTTATTTCTGTCTTCATCGCGCGCGCATTTCATCAACTAAGACGTGTGAGTATATAACCAACTTGATCTTTTCCACCACATTTTAATCCCCCAGAAGTTCCAAAACTCCCAGTATAAACATGGTTTGTGTGTCTTCTTCACTCTCTTTACGCGTCGACATTTTAGGTGTGGATTGTTTATGCAGTTTACTGAACATTCTTCAGGATAGTTCATTTTCAAATTAGATAGCAGTGTTTGTTTAGGTTTGTATATGCAGTGTTTACTGAAGTGTAACGTTCACTGACCAGGGTGTCATGCAATGTTCACTGTGATTTTGTGCAATGGCCACAGCACTGATGTGTATCGCGTGTAGGTTTCAAGCAGTTTTAATCAGATTGACAGTAGTTATCACATATCAAATCAAACGTTTCCACAATAATCACAGAGCAGACTCATCCATAAGACAAACTATATATAATCACATTTTAGCGCACACTGCCGACTCACAATGTCTGTCCTATCCACAGAAAGTAGCCCTAGACTCGGGACGCCCGAAATACACGTCTAATCTCTGTCAGCCATGACACGCACGCACGCACGCACGCACGCACGCACGCACGCACGCACGCACGCACGCACGCACCAATCAGAGGCGCCATGCTATTGTCTAAACGATAGTTCAACATTCTTTTCATATATGTATAGCCCGCCCTTACTAGATATATGTGAATTTTATTTTAAAATATATTCACACTACTATCATTAATATAATTATTTCACAGTTTGTTCCATTAATTTATCACCCTCTGTGAGAATGAGTACTTTCTCACAGCCAACCTACACTGTTCCTTAACTAATGCTGCTTTGCGCCCTCAAGGTCTGCTGCCTTCATTAAATTTGAAGAACATATTACTATCAATATTCTCATAACCATTCAACATTAAAAAACATTTCTCTTAGTCTCATGGTGTATATTGTGTTGTAAGACCATATTCTATCAAGCGACTTTCATAACTAAGTTCTCTCAGTTCTGTGAATACCTTTTGAAACAGCATTGACATCAGTTAGAACTTAGACGGATTCAACGGGGTGCGAGCATATAGTTACATCATTAATCATTCCGCTATAGACTAAATGCGACGTCCATTGGCAGCATCTACAAATTACGTACGCACAAAATAGTGGAAAATGCCCCTCTCCCCATGTATGCATAATTTTCGAACCCCCAACACTAAACATGCAGACTCGTGTATATATATATATATATATATATATATATATATATATATATATATATATATATATATATATATATATATATATATATATATATATATATATATATATATATATATATATATATTTATATATATATATATATATAATAGAGTAGAGCGTGATAGGACATATATATATATATATATATATATATATATATATATATATATATATATATATATATATATATATATAGTAGAGTAGAGCGTGATAGGACAATAATTTCTCTGCCACAAAGCAGCCGCTCTGCGCATCACCACATACCACATAATTTGAGAGTAATATATATATATATATATAAGAAATCTAACTACTTGTCCTCCTTTTCAACATGATTGGTAATGTGTCAATGTGAAAAATGAAACACTGTCTGAAACACCAAAGCGAGCTCTGAGGTAAGCTAGCGGAATCCTTAACTCGTTTGTCGGATTAACGGAGTCTCCGCGATGAGCTGCCATGTTGACACTCACTCTTCCTGAACAGTTTCTGCCCTCAAGAGTTGCCACTAATTTTGAGCTAGACTTAGCACACATTTGGGTTGTCTATATGTTAGAATATATTTGTTTTGCTCCTCTTTATTCCTGAAGATCGTGGTATATGGTATGATTTTACAATAAAATGGTCAGACATCGTATCGTTTCAAAAACTCACACAAATTTGGAGGTCAAATGGTATAATACAAACACCAAAATAAGAATTTTCAACAGCAAAGTTATACTAATGCTTCTCAATTGCCCTGAAACATGGAACACAACCAAAATTTTGAACAAAAACTAGCAAGTTTCCAGACCAGATGCTTGCGCAAACTTAACATCAAATGGAACGAATTTATCACCAACGAGGAAGTACAAAAAAAGCCAATCAAGTCAACACTATTGAACAGACGATGGAGATATGTTGGTTATGTCTTTAGAATGCCGCCAACAAGAACACCAAAGCAGGCATGGTACTGGAAACCATTTGGAAAGAGGAAAAGAGGACACCCCAAAAAAACGTACCAAGAAACCATCATTAGGGAGACACAGACACACAAAAAAAGACGAATGACCTAGAAAGAATGGCTGAAGATATAAATGAATGGTGTCGATTGCCGTCTACCTTGTGTGCCTGACGGCACAGGGAGTGAGTGATAAAATAATTAATAATTAAAGCACACGCCACCTTCCAACGCTAAAAGTGCAGGTTCACAATGCAGAATGAGATCAAGTATGTCACAACCACTCTACCACTATTAATTATATGTGATAATGTACACACTGTGAATGAGCTAGGGGGAGTGGAGACGGGTTAGTATGCAAAACCATTTGATCCAGCTACGCTTCAGTAATTTTCGGCCGCTAAAACCACATTACGGCTGACACGCAACAATGTTTTCATAAACAGATTATTTCATGCACTTAACCAACCGTGACCCATCATACCGTCACACGCCTTTACACGCCTGTAATGCATAGGGCGCCGATTGTAAATCTTTTTGTATTTCAAACGTGTACAAACGGCTTTAGTGCGCAACCATACATGTATAGTAGCCGGATGATTCACCTGCTTGTAATATTGATTAGTCCGCGGTGAAACGGGTCGTTGTACTGGTAGATTTGTTGTTGAATTAAGCCATAATTTTTTTATATGTATATATATATATATATATATATATATTTATATACATACACACACACATATATATATACATTTATATATATGTATATATATATATATATATATATATATATATATATATATATATATATATATATATATATATATATATATATATATATATATATATATATATATATATATATATATATATATATAAATATGCATATATATATATATGTGTGTGTGTATATATATATAAATATGTATATATATATATATATATATATATATATATATACATATTTATATACATACACACACACACACATATATATATATATAAGTGCACTGGCTGAAAGAACACGGTCAACACGGTCTACAGCACACACGACTCGGTCTACAGCACACAAGATTGCTTCGACCCCTAATAAACGAATATGTCAGACATAACAGACTGCTGGAACCATAATGGGCACGTAATGATAAGAGACAACAACAACGTGATCAAGAAGATCAACTCACTGCAGGAACTAAAAAGGAACTAAATAACTATTAACTGATATATGCACTTGAATGAATGAACACTAATTAGTCCTTGATAAGAATACAACTTCTTGTCACAAAGATTAACGTATGGTCTCGTTGTTGAATGAAATGTAACTAGACATTTTTTAAAGTCACTACGATGTCATTTTACTGAGGGTTTAATTTTGTTGATTTGCCATAACATGTTAAAAATACCTATGCCGTTATGACATAAGCCATCGGTATATAGCATTATCGACACGACTTTAATTATTGTATTAAGCTTACAATATCAGTTATTGATAGAAGAAGAAGTTTATTTGTTTAGATCATGCATACAGAGTCATATAACAGTTTGTATGTATTGTACACAGTTTTGATTATTCAGGGAAGCTTGTATTAAGACCTGAAAGATATGTAAGGAATACAGACCTCCTTGTGTACAGTGCTGTAATCGTTACATTTGATATACTACTGCTGTTAGAGTGTCAGTTTGTTTTACATTTAAGCAGTTGCAAAATTTGCCAACAATACTAACAATATACATAATAATACAGATAATGCAAACGATGTAAATAACATTACAAATAATATAGTAGTCATTAAATTCATCATTTACTAATTGTCACATATGTAGTTTCAGTGAATATTTTCAATGAGTGTTCAAATTAATTTGAAGTTAAGCAGGTAAGTGTTATTATTTGTTTAGTATTATTTCATAGATTAAGATGTAAACATGTTAACAATATAAAATAATAACGATAGCAGTTAAATTGTTGTAATATTATTGTATGAATTACCAGTATAAATTACATAGGATTATCACGAAAATTAGTACTTTTATTTCAGGTAAAACCTATATACAAACAAATATGCAAATTGGTGGTGGTTGTGTTAGATATTATTTTAAGCAAAACTGCTTAGACAGGCCCACGTTCCAGGTAAGTACAAATGTAACAAAAGTAACAAAACTCACGGAAACCTGCACAATGTAATGAAATAAATGCATAAAATACCACATAAATAAATACGTATATATATATATATATATATATATATATATATATATATATATATATATATATATATATATATATATATATATATATATATATATATATATATATATATATATATATATATATATATATATATATATATATATATATGTAACAAAAGTAACAAAACTCACGGAAACCTGCACAATGTAATGAAAGAAATGCATAAAATACCATATAAATAAATACGTATGTATATATATATATATTTATATATATATATATGTGTGTATTTATTTATGTGGTATTTTATGCATTTCTTTCATTACATTGTGCAGGTTTCCGTGAGTTTTGTTACATTTGTACTTACCTGGAACGTGGGCCTGTCTAAGCAGTTTTGCTTAAAATAATATCTAACGGGCCCGCATTCGTTTGTTATAGTTATTAATTAGTCCAATTTCATTCGGCTTAGTGTGGTATTCAATAGCGTATGGCCATTTTGAATCTATGTATGGTCTTGCATTGCTTAAACACAATTAACGATTATTCCCAACGGCTTCACTTTACACCTACATCGATAACAGTCTGATATTTGCAAATATGTATTATATTTAGAATAATTGAATTATCCGGAAAATACGTTGTGGTGTAAAATGGTCAGTGGCACAAACAGCAAATACAACAATAGCAAGCAAAGCAAATAGCAAAATAGGTCAGCCTGTTGACGGGTCAGCGCGTCAAGAGCAGTGACATTCAATTGAAATATTTATTTTATCTATCAGGAACTAGATGCAGGCATGTGGATTAACTTTAAAGGTTTTGCCTCATTGTTTTCGCTCGTCTCGTTTTGAATCACATCAACCCCGAAGAAGGCCTGCCACACCATGGAGTGATTAAGAGGAATCAGGAAATGCACAAATACGTCAGAAATCATACAACTGATAACATAAATTCGTTTGTAGAAGATTTAAGTTGTGAAATGTGGGAAAATGTTATTAGCACAACAAATGCTAATACGGCTTATTTCTTAGTGCATTTATGGAAACATATGACAAACACTGTCCGGTGTGAAGTTACGCTTGATTGGACGCCGGCTTGGCCAGTCGCGCTATGCTTGACGGCACCTGCTCGCGGTACCGTTAGAACCTGCCAACGGATCGAAGATGATATGATTCCACCATGATATGATAGCACAGGGGCTGTCACAAGAGAGCGCATCAAAAACACGGCACAGACACGGTGTAGGACGTTCAAAACACTCCCCGTTTCAAACACTACGGTAGTTTGAGCTACGCACGCACGCACGCCCGCACGCACGCACGCACGCACGCACGCACGAATGCGTACATATATGTATGCATGCATTCATGTATACATCAACACGTACAACTTAATAATCAGTATACAACCATACCAAGGACCACAGAGTTACATCATTAATCATTCCCCATTTTACTAACGGGTGTTCTATTCATGGCGTTGCTCTCGAAAAATTACACTATTCTATTAATAACATCATGTTAAATTCATTCACATTTTCGGTGTGCGTGAGTGCCCGTATGTCGTGTCACAGACTCCCGCCCGTCACAAACGTTCGCTAGACCTCTGCGAAAGACGCAGCGCATTATCCTGATCGATCAACTGTTTCGGTGAGTCTTGGGTCTTAGCTATTGAACAACACAGTTGTAAATGACAACTATGTGAATACGTTTTGAAACAGCATTGACACATGTCTTAGAAGAGCGGGCTACCCATAAGTGGTTGGACTCTTGATAAAGCAATGACTTGTCCACGTAGCATGAAGATCACGTTAAATGTTGTTGAATAATCTTCTTTATCACCAATAGTTAAGTTTGGCTGCGAGAGACGGTGCCCAGTTCCCTTCAGCATTTTGAAATATTTCCATGCGTTGTGAACAGTGGGTACAAACCGTGCTTCGTTGGGTTAAATCAAGGAGTCGCCTTCTCGTACACAATTACCAACATATATATTGTTAAGTGAACAAATGTGATCATCAAATTTTGGCTTCAGTAACAAGTGCATTGTCTTTTGGGGAAACCAGTGCCTTGTGTAGCATTTCGTGCACCTTGCCTTCTATCGGAATGATTCTGTCAGAGGGTGATCTTATTGAGCTATTTGAGAATAGCTGCACCCAGTCCAAAAAAAAAATGTCTTCAAACAACCTGGTCTATATATATGCTTAAAGATTTAGCAAGATTTAACAAGATTGCCATCCCAAACAACAAGTTCCAGATGGCAAGTGGACAAGAAAGCCATTGGCTTATCGAGAGTCCAAAAATGTTTCATCTATGTGTAGAGAATGAGTACTTTTTCATGTCCAACCTACAGTGTTCCTTAAATAATGCTGCTTTCTGTCCTCTGGTTCTACTGTCTTCTTTAAGTTTGAAGAACATTTTCCTATCAATATCCTCATAAATATTCACTATTTTAAAAACTTATATTTGGTCTCCTCTTAGTCTCCTGGTCTCTAATGTTTAACAAGATTTAACAAGATTTGCCATCCAAGCAAAAGGTCCAGATGGCAAGTGGACAAGGAAGCCATTGGCTTATCGAGAGTCCAATAATGTTCATCTACTTATAACCCGCCCTCCTGAGATATGTGTCAATCTTGTTTTTAAACATATTCACGCTGCTAGCAGTTACACAATCTGTAGACAATTTGTTCCATTCATTTATTGTCCTCTGTGAGAACGAGTGCTTCCTGATGTCCAATCTACATTGATCCTTTACTAATTTTACCTCATGTCCTCTAGTTCTGCTATCCTTCTTGAGTGAGAAAAACGTATTTCTATCAATATTTTCATACCAATTCAATATCTTAAAAACTTCAATGTGATCTCCTCTTAACCTCCTTGTCTCTAGAGTTGTTAAACCACATTCTTTCAGGCGTTCTTCATAATTAAGGTCTCTCAGTTCTGGAATCATTTTAGTTGCTCTCCTTTGTATGCGTTCAAGCGTATCTATATCCTTCTTACGATATGGTCTCCATGCTTGTATACAGTATTCTAAATGAGGTCTAACTATTGCTTTATAAAGAGGTATAATTAACTTTTTTCCCTTGTATGTTATGTTTCTTCTAATCAATCCAAGAATTTGATTACCCTTTGAAGCTGCAATACCACACTGCTCTGAAACTTTCATATCAGCGCTTATTGTAACTCCTAAGTCCTTTTCTTTTACAGTAGTACCCAGAACAGTATCTCCCATTTTATAGTTTACATTCAAGTTCCCATGTCCTGTATGTAGGCATTTACATTTCCCAAAATTGAACAACATCTGCCATTTCTCAGACCATTTCACTAATCTGTCTAGATCGTTTTGTAAATGTTGTTTATCACCATCAGTATTAACCTTTCTAAACAGTTTTGTGTCATCCGCAAATTTCAGTACGTTACTTGTTATATTGTCGTCCAAGTCATTGATATATATTAAGAATAATATAGGTCCTAATACTGATCCTTGAGGTACCCCGCTCAAAACCGATTTCCAATTTGAAACTTCTCCATCTACTACAACTCGTTGTCTTCTGTCAGTCAGCCATTGTTCTATCCAGTCAGTTATGCTATCCCCGATACCATGGGCTTTTAATTTAAGTAGTAATCTTTGATGTGGCACTTTGTCAAAAGCTTTCTGAAAATCTAAGTAGATAATATCTACTGGAGATCCCACGTCTATCCACTTAGTGATTTCTTCCAAAAAACATAACATATTTGTTAAGCATGACCTCGCTTTAAGGAATCCATGTTGAGACGAATTTAATAATTTATGCTTAACGAGGAAGTCCACCATATGGTCTTTAATTAACCTTTCTAATAATTTACAAATCACTGACGTTAAACTCACTGGTCTGTAATTCTCTGACTTATTTCTCGAACCCTTTTTAAATAATGGTATGATGTTTGCTTCTTTCCATTCAAACGGAACAACTCCCTCTTTTAATGACAAGTTGAATACTATTGCAAGTGGTATACTGATTTGTTCTACTGTTTCCATTAGTAATTTTGGAGGAATCCCATCCACTCCCGGTGATTTGTTATCCTTCATTGCCTTTATTTTCTTAGCTACCAATTCTGGAGTTACAACTAACGGACCTAAATAGTCAGATTTAGCATCAGCAACTGGTAATGAACTAATATCTTCTTTGGTAAACACTGAACTGAAGTAACCATTTAGGTCTGCCGCCATTAAAAACCCCTGTGATATTATATTTCCAGCACTGTCTTCTAGAGGTCCAACCTTGTCTTGTACGTTTTTTTTACTCCTGACATATGCATAAAAACTCTTGCTCTCATTTTTTATGTTACATGCTAGTTTTTGCTCATAGCTTCTTTTATATTGTCTGATTTCAGTTGTAGCTGCATTAAGTGCCTCTTTGTAATTTGCATAGTCTTCTTCCTTTCTGGTACGCCTATAAACCCTCCACATAGTTTGTTTTAACACTATTTTTCTAATAGCCTCTTTTGACAAGTGTTTCTTTCTACACCGTTTTCTTGTTTTTGGAAGGGAACAAATTTATCGATGATACTCTCAATTTCATATTTTAGAATATTCCAACATTCAGTTGCGGTCTTATTCATCAGCATGTTATTCCAATCTAGCTTTGCTAAGTATTTTCTCATATCTTTGTAGTTAACTTTGTGGAACTTTCTCTTGTACGTTTTCTTATTTTTGCTTTCTGATTTTACATTGATGTCAAAATGTATTATTATGGTCACTGTTACCTTATGGTTCAAATATTTTTACATTGTCCACTAATTCTTTTTGTGGTGACAAAACTATATCTAATACATTTTCTCCCCTGGTTGGTTCTAGCACGTGCTGAGTAAGAAAGCTATCCTGGATTAAAAATAGAAATTGTTGGTCCTCAATCCCTGTGCTCTCTAGAGAATTCCATTGTATGTGTCCATGGTTAAAATCTCCCATTATGATACATTCCCCTTTACTAACTTCCTTTATAGCGTTTTTTATTTTTGTGTTGTCCTCTTCGTTTATGTTTGGACTTCGGTAAACTAATCCAATAGTTAATTTTGAATTTCCTGAAACAATTTTGCACCAAACAGCTTCATCGCAATCTGCTTCCCTTTCTAGTTTTATTTCATAAGCCTGAATAGATTCTTTAACATATAAAATAACTCCCCCGCCCCTTCTTCCTATTCGATCTTTCCTTAACATTACGTATCCTGTCAGTCCTAATTCAGCATCTGTTATATCTATGTTGGCCCATGATTCAGTTATACCAATTATGTGAGGGTCAATATCTTCTACCATAATGTTTAAATCGTTTTTCTTATTTACTATGCTCCTTGCATTTAAACATACGCATCTATACCTTTTTCAGAGATGTTTTTCGGACGATTTGATATTGGTTTATCTGTGCTAGTGGCCTCTTGTTCTGCTTGAGACACCTCTAGGTAACCCCCCTGCACTTCTAGTTTAAACAATGTTTACTTCCAAAAATATTTGTCATTGTACCCATGTCACTATCTACTGCTGCTGAAAGTTCATGCGCGAATACTGCTGCCCCCTTTCCACTTAGATGAAGCCCATCCTTCATGTACATATCAGCCCTCCCAACAAAACTTCCCCATAAATCCACAAATCCAACTTCCTGTTGTCAAATCACATTCTGAAAAGGTCTTTTATAACTAAGGTCTCTCAATTCTGGAATTATTTTCTGACGATAAATATACTGCATCAAAAAAGATTGAAATATGGCGTGTAACATCGTTAATTTAGATACATTTTAAGATCGAAACATTTAGAGAATGTGAGTATTTTAATTATACGAAACCCCCGGACTAGCTCCATGTCAGTTAACCAATGAAGATCGTTCTACATTTCCTGCTTGTCAATTGAATTCATATCATCACTTAAAATCAACAAAATTAAACCCTCAGTAAAATGACATCGTACTGATTTTCAGAAATGTCTAGTTACATTTCATTCAACAACGAGACCATACGTTAATCTTTGTGACAAGAAGTAGTTGTATTCTGATCAAGGACTGATTAGTGTTCATTCATTCAAGTGCATATATCAGTTAATAGCTATTTAGTTCCTTTTTAGGTCCCGCAGTGAGTTTATCTTTCCTGATCATGTTGTGGTTGTCTCTTACCATTACGTGCCCGTTATAGGTCCAGCAGTCTGTTATTTGTGGGTGTGGGTTCAGCCAGTGCGCTGTAGACCTAGTCGCGTGTGAGTTCAGAGTTGAAACGCACAATCATCGTCCTAGGACGCGCGGGGTCGTGGCGTCCAAGCCGGCGACAACGTTCGACGTCTTTGTCGGACAAAAGCGGGCGGCAAAATTTTTTTCCCCATAATGGGTCCTGGCAGGCAGCGCCTTAGGCGGACATGATTGACTACTGAGATTAGTTGACCTCCGAATTCCCTAATTCATAACAGCAATACAAGTGATCAGTTGAACCTATGTCAACAATGACACGTGGCTTGAACTTGACCTGTTGAATATAACGGTAATTTCACTTGCACTTGTTTTGATAAATCAAAAGGTTTTTTGTAATTGTACAACATATAACAAACACATGAAATCAACGTGGATTACTCTTAGAATTGTACCACCATAAAAGTAGGGACAAACTTTCAGTCAATCAATAATTATTTATTACAATCATATAAAACAAACAAAACAAGCCATGAGCACAATATGAGAAGGTATAACAAACATTATTGCTAACAATATCACTCGATTAAAAAGATTATGTGCCATGAAAGCTTAGACAACAAGTGTTGACTATTTTGAGAAAACAAATAATAGAACATGGCAAAAAGGCTTTCCATGTTTCATGTTTTAATGCCTGTAAAGCTAATTAGAGAAAAACCTGGTCTATGTCAACCAAATATTTACAAGAACTTTTCCAAATTATTTTACAGTTGGGGTTAATAAAGTGACTGATCAATTCACTTTTCTGAAACAAAATAACGAATATTTTACTCGTATTGAGCATGAACATTATAAACAAATCAACAAGTCTTGTAGCAATTTTCTTAAAGACAACCTATACACTACACGTGTGTCTCTATTCACATTTAAAGACAAACCAATAAGGATATAATTAATGTTATTGACCATCTTCATGCGAAATGTAGTTGTGGTCAAACGGCATGTTAAAAAAATTATTAAACCCTGCAAAATTTGAATTAACTGAACAACTAATAATAATAATAAACTAAATGAAAAAGAAATTATAAGTCAATACTGAGTTATGGCAGACTAATTTACCTATAAAAGTAATGCTCCATTGGTGCCATAATATAACATAAATGAAGAAAATATAAAAAAAGGAAAACATAAAAGTCGGACCTACAAAGCCTTGAACGCGAAACCCTACAACTGAAGTCATACGTTCTACCACTGCACGACACAATCTAGCCCGAATAAACGTTGAACAACTTGCCTAGCTGTCAGTGAGAGTGACAGATGATACGCTAAAGAAACAGTTTCAGGATATACTTTCGTAAAATTGTTTGCTAAGATTAGTATATAATATATCAATAATTTCCAATACTTCCACATATGAAACACATTCAGGAAAAGGGCCAACATTCACCTGTAGTGCAGTTATTTCTGAAACATTTAGTTTCAAGCAATGCGCCGTTTTTATTTGTGCCACCACAAACGCTGGAGTTCGGAGGTCAGCAATTCTCCGTAGCCAATCACAACCACGCAAGGCGCTGCTTTCCAGGACCCATTATGGGAGAAAAAAAAATTGCAGGCGGGCGCATCTTCATGGTTTCGT
>OY759274.1:19808559-19856059 GCA_963662155.1 Lamellibrachia columna
GAGTCGATAGCAGCAGAGTCGATAGCAGAAGAGTCGATAGCAGCAGAGCCGATAGCAGCAGAGTCGATAGCAGCAGAGCCGATAGCAGCAGAGTCGATAGCAGCAGAGTCGATAGCAACAGAGTCGATAGCAGCAGAGTCGATAGCAGCTGAGCCGATAGCAGCTGAGCCGGAAAGGAATTGAAGATCAGAGAACCGCTATCTCGGTTAGTATTTGTTCGATATCATATTATTTCAAGATCTATACTCTACCTATAAGGCACCTTCGTCTAAACAACCGACATATCTACACTCACTGCTCACTCATATACAAGACATTATAGACAGCTACAACCGTCTATTTCTGATCTACTGTTTGTTCCGTAAGTTGAAACAAACTATGGTTTTCTCGGGTGCCATTCACACCTTGCTAATGTATAACAGAATAACATTTCGCCTTCATCGGAATACTTATCTTTTTAATCGAGTTCACCCTCCTTAGCTCCACAACGTATTCATCAATATGTTAACAACTTTAACGAACACTGTACACCGATTTCAATATTTTGTTTTGATTCGCCTCTGATTTTTGAGAGTTTTGGCGTGATAGAAGGGTTTTCTTATTTTTTATGTATTAAGCAAACTATAGCTACTGCAGCTTAACCAGTACGTATGCATAGTCTCTCGTGAGGCAGAAGGCGCAGTGTTAGGCTTACTTCGGCTTAGCACAATATTTAAGCGCCTGGGAGTATGGTTAATATTTGTAATATCAAAGAGTTTCTTTGGTAATATCAAACCACATCGAGCAGCAAGGTAGCAACTTTGACCAGTGTGGATAATGCAAATAATACAACTACAGAAAGAGTATACCTACCGACATAACATTACTACTACATTAAAACATAACCCGTTATTTGTGTTGAATGTCTTACGATCTAGCTTTTGTTGCATTTTCACACATATATACACAAAATGTAATAAAATCTAGATTCTAAGACATTCAACGCAGATAATGTGTAAATGTAGTAGTAACGCGATGTCGGTAGACAGTACAACAACAACAACAACAACAACAACAACAACTACTACTACTAGTAGTAGTATTATTACTACTACTTCTACTACTGCTAATGTGTGCATGTGTTCGTACGTACGTGCTTACGTACGTATGTACATACATGTGTGTGCGTGTAGGTGTGGGTATATTATTGCTGTTATCACTGTTAAAGTAAACAACAATGCACCAAGCTAAATATGAAGATAATAGAACACATTTAACACCGATATATTGTAATAATTTATCGAAGAACAATATGGATACAGAATGCCAAACCTTCTAAAACAACACCGGATTTCAAAAATCAGAAACCGGTAGACGATTCTGATTAGAGACTGAAGGAGGCATTTATGGCGACGGTTTTGAGTAAATACGTTTTGCCTTCTGCTATTTCAGAGACAGTTCGTTGAGGGAGATAGAGACATGGCAAACAAAAACGAAGGCAACGTCGACCGCGAGTTGCCAGAACAAAATGTCCATGCCAGAACCGGAATACAGGCACATGAAGAGATCCATCGAGTCCGCGGGGGTCCACCGGGATCAAACTTGAACATACGTGCATGGCAGGCCACCACGGAACAGCACTTTTCAATCCAGGAAACTAGACAAGTCCACCGAGTCCGCGGGGAGCCACCAGGATCAAACTTGGATAGACGTACAGGCCAGAGGGGCAGAAGTGGAATCCAGGAAACTGGAGACGTCCATCGAGTGATGTGTCTGATCCGCGGTGACGTCGTACTAAACCAACCACCTGGGTTGGAATTGGATTGGCGTGAACGCCAGGGCAACATGGGAACAGCAAGGGGCAGAACCGGAATACAGGAAACTGGAGATGCCCATTCAGTGATATGTGTGAGCTCCAGCAACCCTGGGACATTCTTTGAACAGTGTGAAGTGTCGACAGATACATAAGTGTATGTCTCGAACATCAATATGACAACAACAATATGATTGTATTGATTTGTATTGAACAGGAAATTACAATAGTTTCTCTGTGATTGTTGTTTATATTATCACCACGACTTTGATTAGTTTTCCCGGTGAGACAGGTGTTTGGCTTGTATCATTGGAATTGTGTATATTTGTTTTCCATTATATTCAACACTATTTAACAAGATTGCTTTATTTAGCTACACTGTCCAAACATCGTGTGGGCAAAGAAGCCAATATATTATTTATATTCCGAATATTGTTATATTATAATGGCCTTTCTGACATGCCTAGCTGACGATGTAAGACAACGAAAAACGAGGACATTTCTCGATGTGTTCGAGAACAACGAACTGGCCAGCAGGAACTGACAAGCTATCAACCCGGGATTCGTCGACGCTGCCCGTCGTAATACGTCTCGTAGGGGAGACCGGAGATAGTTGTTACAATTTTATGTTAAAGTAACTTTTTTTTTAAAGTATGTTATATGCATTACTTCTGTCAAAGAACACATTAAATTTATTATTCGTGTTAATAAAATGTACCATACCATTGATATCCTGTACTGTAGTAAAAGGCTGAAACTCACTATAGAAGGGTGTGACTCATTAATTTAATTGGTGTAGTGTAGTATTAATCAGTTGACAGGTCAAACAATACAAAATGGGCAATAGTATGTTGTGTTTTGCATACATCTTGTTAAGACAAATGTTGTGTCTTTGGGGCAAGACGGTCCCCGTGCATGTGGGGCAAGAGGTTCCATATGTCTTATCACACACGCACATAAACACAATGTATCAACTGTATTTCACATGACCAATTATGTTTATTATATTGAATATAATATGAACATTGCATGATTTACGTTCTGCTAGCCTGTTTGTTGTAATCATGATGGAATATTACTAAACCAATGTTACGTTATGCATGGATTGCAAGGTGTGTATTATATGTTAGCTCCCATTTAGATGTAACAATCATAATGACCTGATATATTACTATCATATCATTTGTATATATATACAAAGTGCCGCCTCTAATTTAACAAGAAATAGGAACCCAGCCTGGGGTCCAGTAACCAACTTCAGACGTGATTAACTTTTTCGGTTAGTTTTTATAGGTACAATATTTCATGTATCGCATGATAGAGAGAGAGAGAGAGAGAGAGAGAGAGAGAGAGATCGGTGTTTGTAATTTATTGGGAATATGACATTGCAACGAAATACGCCGAGATGTGGGCTTACACATTATGTCAAAAGTACCCAATAAAATAGTATGTTAGGGAATTAGGCATGTGTATACAACGATTCCGTTAACATTAAAACACCAACACTCACACGCGCGCTCGCACTCACGCACGTAACCACGCACGCACGCACGCACGCACGCACGCGCGCTCGCACGTACGCATGAATGAAGCTTAATATTAGATTATAGTACACTTACCTATTGTTGATATAATTTGTACATGAAATACTCTTTTTGTCTAAACACGTGTCAGCCTTTATGGGGAACCAAAACGTTATATACCATGACCTGATTCCCGGTCTAATAAGCCATATCTCCCCATCTCCACAACATATTAGAGATCGCTTCACGTGTCTAGCATATCTTTCATCTACATCTGATATGCACTGATATGTCATTAGCAGTACCTTTGTCCCTGGTTCTAATATTTTCCTCGAGTTTGTGGACAACATTTCTATCGATATCTTCGTAGCCATTCTATATTTACAAACTACTGTTTAGTCTCTTCTTAATCTCATCGTGTTTAGTGTTGCAAAGTCTTACTATTTAGGTATTTTTCGTAATTAAGGTATATCCGTTCTGTGTTCAGCTCAGAAGCATGTGTGTGAGTGTGTGAGTGTGTGAGTGTGTGTGTGTGTGTGTGTGTGTGTGTGTGTGTGTGTGTGTGTGTGTGTGTGTGTGTGTGTGTGTGTGTGTGTGTGTGTGTGTGTGTGTGTGTGTGTTCGCCAACTGCTCATGTGTGACGCGACGGGCTAGTCGGCTAAAGGTACAGTTAAAAGTGAATCACAACGCCGCAGGCCAAATTGGGATCTAGTGACCCGTACATATCGCGGACGAGGCCAATAAACCCCAGGTGACGCGGGCGGTCAATTGGTTTGTTAATCACTGTTATAACTGTACCTTTAGCCGACTAGCCTGAGGGAACGTCAAGTCAAACATGAGCTGGTAAACGAAGCCACTCAAGTCCGTCACAAACGTTCGCTAGATCTCAGCGATTGACGTGTTTTTTGAAACGGTGAAGGCATTATCTGCGATATATCCTGGGCGATCAACTGTTTCGGTGAGTCTTGAATCTTAGCTAATGAACAACACACTGTCGTTACTGACACATGTCCCACCCGTGTCTCCAATAAGTCACGTATCTCACGAAGTAATCCAAGTACAAGTGTTGCAGCAACGTCCATCATGGAATCGTCAGTGAATGTGTTTGTATAAAAAACACTCAACACATTATTACTAATGTGTTTCTGGGTACTTGTGCAAAACAATAGTAATGTTTTTCACTAATGACAAAGCACGAATGGAATAACATATTTACAGCAATGTGAATACGTTTTGAAACAGTATTGACAAATAATTGCAAAAGGGCCGAGCTGCGCATACGTGCAAAGTGGTTGGACTTTCGATAAAGCAAAGACTTGTCCACGTAGCATTTGAAGCTTCTTACTCTGGATGACAATCACGTTAAATGTTGTTAAATAATCGTCTTTACAACCATTAGCGAGGTTGGGCTGCGGGAGACGGTGCCAAATTTCCTTCAGCATTTTGAAAATATTATTGGCGGCTCTGCCGTGACAAATCATACCGGACTAACCATATCTATTGTGCGAGACAATATACTGGAATGAAGCAGCTAAACAAACACTGTCTCACGAAATAGAAATTGGGCACTACTAATATTATGCCAAAACCATGTTAGAAAGGCAGCTGTTGATACTATCTATTCTGGTAAATCCATTTTTGTTGCTGGCAAAATCATGTCCTCGATCCAGGGAAATCACAAATATGTACTACTTTTTCAGCACGTTTTAAAATGAATAGGTGAATACATTTGTTCTGTCCATCTAAAAAGATTTTCCGCATTACGTTCGAAATTAACACATATACATCATTTATAATCTACATCTTGACAAATTCCTGGGCGCTGCAAACCGTAGCTTCCATACCTAATCAACCAATTTAAGTATTTTAAGCGAATCCATCGTTCCATCGATCCCACCAGTACCATCCTACCAAAGATATTGAAATGTATGTATTACTAATACTTATGCAACAAGGTTTATGTGTGTTTGTGCTAAGTTACTTTATTTAAAAAGATACCCACTATGTGTGTTTGTGCTAAGTTACTTTATTTAAAAAGAAACCCACAAATGGAACCTTAGTAGGCAGTAGATTGTCATTTTTTGTTTTATAAGGTAGAAAATCACAAAAATCTGACTACGAGAAAATAAAAAAAATCAGAGCGTAGCTGTTTCAGACCAAATCTACGATCACATTATTGCAGAACTGAAAACGTACAAGTCATAGGCATATACCTGTCAGATGTGTGTGTACACACATGTACAGGTATGCTTTCATACATGCGTGCATATGTATTTGTGTGTGTGTGTGTGTGTGTGTGTGTGTGTGTGTGTGTGTGTGTGTGTGTGTGTGTGTGTGTGTGTGTGTGTGTGTGTGTGTGTGTGTGTGTGTGTGTGTGTGTGTGTGTGTGTGTGTGTGTGTGTGTGTGTGTGTGTGAAAATCATGGAATTAATGTATACAGCAATGCGAAGGAACATCCACACTGGCACATATGAAGATAATATAACATATTTAGCACCGATATATTGTGATACCGAAGAAACCAACGTCGATCGCGAGTTGCCAGAACAAAATGTTCAGCCCAGAACCGGAAGACAGACACGTAGAGACATTCACCGAGTCCGCGGGGGTCCACCGGGATCAAACTTGGACATACGTGCAGGCCAGGCCACCTCGGGACAGCACTTTTCAATCCAGGAACCTAGCTACGTACACCGAGCTCGCGGACGTGCAGGCCAGGCCACATCGGAGCAACAATTTTTATTTTAAATCCAGGAAACCGGTGGAAACGTCCACCGAGTGATGTGCCTGATAAGCGGTGACGTCGAACCAAACCAACCACTGGTGTTGGACTTGGCTTGGCGAGAACATCAGGGCAACATGGGAACAGTAACCGGAATACAGGAATCCGGAGATGTCCATTGTATGAATTGCGGCAACCCAGGAACATTCTTTGATCAGTGTGGAGTGTCGACAGTTATGTAAATTGTGATTGTTTGCATGCATAAGTTAGGAACATCAATGTGACAACAGCAGTATGATTGCTATGTTTTGATTTGTATTGAACATGAAAACACTACAATAGTGTTTCTATGATTGTTGTTTATATTTTTATCACCACGACTTTGATAGGTTTCCCCAGCCAGACTATCAGATGTCTAGCTTGTATCATTGGAAGTTTGTATGTTTGTTTATCAAAAAAATTTCGGTTCAACTTCCAATACACCGTACTCCAGAAAATGAAATACATTAAACATTACTAGTTGTCGCAAAATGCAATACTGTTTTCTCCATTATATTTAACAAGATTTAACAAGATTGCTTCCTTTGTTATTCATTCCAAATATCATGTGGACAAAGAAGCCAACGTCTTATTTATATTCCGAATTTTGTGTGTTTTAATTGCCTTTTTTGCAAAGGCTCAGATGGCAACCGGACAAGGAAGCCATTGACTTATCGAGAGTCCACCCTTTTTCATCTATGTGTAACACGCCCTCCTGAGATATGTCAACTTAATTTTAAACATATTCACGCTGCTAGCAGTTACACAATATGTGGATAATTTGTTCCATTCATTTACTTTCTACTGTGAAAACGAATACTTCCTGATATCCAATCTACATTGATCCTTTACTAATTTTACATCATGTCCTCTAGTTCTACTATCTTTCTTCGGTGAGAAAAAAACATACTTCTATCAATATTTACATATCCATTCAATATCTTAGGAACTTCAATTTGATTTCCTATTAATCTCCTTGTCTCTAGGATTTTTAAACCACATTCTTTTATATGTTCTTAATAAAACAAGATCTCAATTGTGGAATCGTAATCGTAAGCGTATATATATCCTTCTTACGATATGGTCTCCACGTTTGTATACAGTATTCTAAATGAGGCCTAACTATTGCTTTATACATAGGTATAATTAGCTTTTTTCCTTGTATGTTATATTTCTCCTAATCAACCCAATAATTTGATTGATCCTTTGAAACTGCAATACCACAGTGCTCTGAAACGTTCATATCAGTACTTATTGATACTCCCAAGTATCTCCCATTTCATAGTTTATACTTTTTGTCATCTACAAATTTCAGTTGTTTCCAGTTTGAAACCTCTGTTTTTGCTCATAGCTTCTCTTGGATTGTCTAATTTCAGTCGTAGTTGCATTAAGTGCCTCTTAGTAATTTGTGTAGTCTTCATCCTTTCTGGTACGCCTATAAACCCTCCACATAATTTGCTTGTGCATTACTTTTTCTAAAAGCTTCTTTTGACAAGTGTTTCTTTCTAGAAAGTCCTTGTTTTTTTAAGGGAACAATTGATCAATGATATTCTCAATTTCATATTTTAGAATGTTTCAACATTCAACTGCGGTCTTACTCGTATCTAGTTTTGCTGTTTTCTCAGATCTTTACATTTACCTTTGTGGAAGTTTCTCCTGTATGTTTGTTTATATTTTCACAATCTGATTTTACTTTGATGTCAAATGTATTTGGCTATGATAACTGTTACCCAATGGTTCATGTATTTTAACATTGTCCATTAATTAATTTTGTGAAAACAAAACTATATCTAATACATTATCTCCCCTGATTGGTTCCAGCACTTATTGAGTAAGGAAACTGTCCTGAAATAAAAATAGAAATCGTTGGTCCACACCCCATTTATTCTTTAGAAATTTTCTTTGCATGTGTCCGTGATTAAAATTGTCTGTAACTATATTGCATCAAACAGCTTCATCGCAATCTACTTCCCATTCTAATTTATTTCGTAAACTTAAATAGATTCTTTAATATATAAAATAAATCTCCTTCTTCTTCCTATTCGATCTCTCCTATACATTACGTATCTTGTCAGTCCTAATTCAGCATCTGATATGTCTTCTACCATTATGTTTAATTCGTTTTTCTTATTTATTATGCTCCTATGTTTTCCGGATATCTTGTTACTAGTTTGTGTGTACTAGTGGCTTCTTGTCCTGTTTGAGGCATCTCTAAGTAACCCCCTGCGCTTCTAGTTTAAACAATGTTTGCAACCAAAAATATTTGTTATGCTACCCACGCCACAGTCGACTACTGCTGAGAGTCCATCCACAAACACTGATTAACCTTTCCACTTAGAGATGAAACCCTTCCCTCATGTACATATCAGTTCTCCCAATAAAACAACCCTACAAATCCACAAATCCAACTTACACTTCCATACATAGCTGCTGAACTAGCTGGTTAATTGCCATCTTCCGACAATTTCAATATCCCTGAACCCTGATTTCCTTTACTGGTAAAATCCCTGACAGAATAATTTGTTCAACCCTCGTCTGCTTACGTGTTTTGACTAAATGCCTGTATTTCTTAATATGGCAGTTGTACCTACCCTCTCAACGTTATTAGTCCCCACATGTACTAAAACATATCCTCCCTTACCCGGGCCCATGGATTTTTCCACCCTCTCTGCTCTAGCCTTTATTTTTGTATCTGGAAAGCAAACCACCACGTCGTCCCCTTGTTTAGCACTCCGTCGCTCGTCCTAACTATCGACTCCCCAACAAACACATTCGCTCTCTTCCTCACCCCTTCTATCACTACCCCAGAGTAGTTTTTGCGTCGGATCCCTTCCGTCGCATTCTGTCATGCAGTTGTGTCACCTGGCAGCCTGTTGTCTAGCTCCCTTTCGCCCATCGGCATGTCACCTTTCCCTCCCGTCTCCTGGCTATCTAGTGTTCCTGTCGCTTTTACTCTTGACGCCTTCGTTCCTGTCGCCTTCCCTCCCTTCTCCTTCGCTCCTGTTGCCTTCCCCCCGTCTCCTTCGCTTCCGTTTCTTTCCCTCCCGTTTCCTTCGTTCCGTCTCCTTCTCTTCCGTCTCTTTTGCTCCCGCTATCTTCCCTCCCATTTCAGTCCCTCTCGTTTCCTTCCGTCCCGTCTCCTTACGTCCTGTCTCCTTACAACCTGTCACCTTACCTCCTCTCAGCCTTCTTTCTCAACCACTGGCACAACCCACTTCTTTCCTTCCCACCAATGCTACAACGAACTGCCTCAACTGTTCCATTTCCACATCTAGTTTCTTCATCTTCGCATATCCCCTACATTCAAAACTAAAACTATCTACACCCGGACTTGACGAAATCCATATAGTTCCTAAAACTTCGGCATACTAAATGTCTGGTTGTCTTGACCTGCCTTTTGCACGGCGCCATCACATAACTTAGATTTAGTTAGCTTTGAATAAGGATGTTTCCTGTGTTCACAAGAACACGTTAGGTTGGGTTATTTAGGTTTTATTTAAATTTTGACAATATGTTCTACCTAATAAGCTCGCATGAGCCCCAAAAAGCCTGCCCCTAGCGACAACCCAGAACACTGTGCAAACCAAACTATAAGACTCAGTGCGTACCAACTTAAGCTAAAGTCCTGCAGTTAGTTCCTTTTTACCGAAAACGTTTCCTACAGTTGTGTCAGATATTACCTTATGTATGTAGTGTATGTCAATTCATCACTTTACCTCATATAATTTTATATTCAACATTGTAAACAATAGTTTGATTCATCAATTTAATTCACGAACTGTAGACAAATCCCTTGAAGTTGAGTCCTGGAACAGCTACCTCAAAAATACTGCCACTGATAGATATTGCGAACGTCCATCTGCCTAATCTCATCAAGGAAGATGACTAGACAGACAAATGGCATATATCTGATAAGCGCGGGCGTTACGTTGATGAAAAGTGATTGGACTCTCGATAAGTCAATGGCGTCCTTGTCCACTTGCCACCCTGAACTTGTAAATGGTGGTCTTGTTAAATCTTGTTAAATATCCAGTATTTCACGTTGCAACTATCTACATTACACATTACACAAATCCTGACGAGGTTGCATAACTTCAAAGGTTCAGTGGCACGCAATGTACATCAATCGGGTTGCTTCTTATCTTATAATTACCACAACATGTTGATGAGGAAGGAAGACATTTGGATAAATCGAAGAAGCCTTGCAAAACAAAACGGGTACTTTACTATACAATAGGAGGCAATCTTATCTGATTACATTTATGACTAATTGTATGTCATCAGGTCACTGTTATTTTTTATCATGCTATATTTAAATAATTTACAACGAACATCATGTTTCACTGTTCTTGTAAAATTGTGTGCAAACCTATGCTGACTAGTCAAGTATTTTACATATTTCAAGATACTGTTTTGACAGCGACGAACATAGGTGACCATTTATGTACGTTATATGCCATGTTGCATCATTATTTTCAAAAACGCAATTTTTTCGTGCTGCATGTTATAAAATGACAGGTATGCTGATTGCAGCATGCTATTCGACTTTATTTATTGAGATAGTTATATCAATATAATTAATGTTTACAATCGTTTTGGATATGCCCTACACTCTATTAATAGTTTGTTTATAACTAATGAGTTTGTATAAGTGTCAGCTTGATTGTTTAGCAAAATAATTTAGTGCGATCATACAGCTAGAATTCCTAGTTCTCTTCCTGGTTGTAGCGAAATCGACAAAAGGTGGCGCCATCTGGTTGATAATCTAGTATACGGTAGGTCTCGCCTGCGCCTACTAGTTTACGTCATTCATCAGGCCGTCTGCAGAGGTGCGGTACGTATATATCTCATTCAACGTCCTGTCGATTAATTCTCTTTTTGGGCAAGTACTGTTTGTGCAGGGTCATCAAGGCACTATGAACTTCGGTCACTACATAACCATGAGTTGATTTAGGAATTGTGTTGACGTACTATTACACATTGCACAAAAGCCGGCATCGCACGACACAGGTAGCAATACTATATGAAGACATATAATGGTATGTGCTACGAAGCCTTCATCAGCGTGGTAAGTTTTTGTGTACCGATAATAAGAAACTCTGTTTATTTGCATATAACTGTAATGTGCTGTTAGTCATCCAGTGGAATACATTCTGGAGAAAATCCCTGGGTAAGACATTCAACACAGATAATGTGTAAATGTAGTAGTAACGCCATGTCGGTAGACAGTATAACTACTTCTACTTCTACTACTGCTACTGTGTGCCTGGGCGTGCGCTTGACGTGCGTGCGCGTATTTGTTGTGTGTGTGTTGTGTTGTGTGTGTGAGTGTGTGTGTGTGTGTGTGTGTGTGTGTGTGTGTGTGGTGTGTGTGTGTGTGGTGTGAGTGTGTGTGTGTGTGTGTGTGAGTGTGTGTGTGTGTGTGTGTGTGTGTGTGTGTGTGTGTGTGTGTGTGTGTGTGTGTGTGTGTGTGTGTGTGTGTGTGTGATATGCGCGTTATGTGTGTTGTGGTGTTCGTACGTACGTGCTTACGTAAGTATATACATACATGCGTGCGTGTGTGCGTGTTGGTGTGAGTACATTATTGTTATTATCACTGTTTATGTAAACAACAATGCGAAGAGACATCCACCAAGCTAAATATGAAGACTAAAGAAAACATTTAGTACCGATATATTGTAATAATTTATCGAAGAACAATATGGATACAGAATGTCAAACCTTCTAAAACAACACCGGTTTTCAAAAATCAGAAACCGGTAGACGATTCTGATTAGAGACTGAAGGAGGCATTTATGGCGACGGTTTTGAGTAAATACGTTTTGCCTTCTGCTATTTCAGAGACAGTTCGTTGAGGGAGATAGAGACATGGCAAACAAAAACGAAGGCAACGTCGACCGCGAGTTGCCAGAACAAAATGTCCATGCCAGAACCGGAATACAGGCACATGAAGAGATCCATCGAGTCCGCGGGGGTCCACCGGGATCAAACTTGAACATACGTGCATGGCAGGCCACCACGGAACAGCACTTTTCAATCCAGGAAACTAGACAAGTCCACCGAGTCCGCGGGGAGCCACCAGGATCAAACGGATAGACGTACAGGCCAGAGGGGCAGAAGTGGAATCCAGGAAACTGGAGACGTCCATCGAGTGATGTGTCTGATCCGCGGTGACGTCGTACTAAACCAACCACCGGGGTTGGAATTGGATTGGCGTGAACGCCAGGGCAACATGGGAACAGCAAGGGGCAGAACCGGAATACAGGAAACTGGAGATGCCCATTCAGTGATATGTGTGAGCTCCAGCAACCCTGGGACATTCTTTGAACAGTGTGAAGTGTCGACAGATACATAAGTGTATGTCTCGAACATCAATATGACAACAACAATATGATTGTATTGATTTGTATTGAACAGGAAATTACAATAGTTTCTCTGTGATTGTTGTTTATATTATCACCACGACTTTGATTAGTTTTCCCGGTGAGACAGGTGTTTGGCTTGTATCATTGGAATTGTGTATATTTGTTTTCCATTATATTCAACACTATTTAACAAGATTGCTTTATTTAGCTACACTATCCAAACATCGTGTGGGCAAAGAAGCCAATATATTATTTATATTCCGAATATTTTTATATTATAATGGCCTTTCTGACATGCCTAGCTGACGATGTAAGACAACGAAAAACGAGGACATTTCTCGATGTGTTCGAGAACAACGAACTGGCCAGCAGGAAGTGACAAGCTATCAACCCGGGATTCGTCGACGCTGCCCGTCGTAATACGTCTCGTAGAGGAGACCGGAGATAGTTGTTACAATTTTATGTTAAAGTAACTTTTTTTTTAAAGTATGTTATATGCATTACTTCTGTCAAAGAACACATTAAATTTATTATTCGTGTTAATAAAATGTACCATACCATTGATATCCTGTACTGTAGTAAAAGGCTGAAACTCACTATAGAAGGGTGTGACTCATTAATTTAATTGGTGTAGTGTAGTATTAATCAGTTGACAGGTCAAACAATACAAAATGGGCAATAGTATGTTGTGTTTTGCATACATCTTGTTATGACAAATGTTGTGTCTTTGGGGCAAGACGGTCCCCGTGCATGTGGGGCAAGAGGTTCCATATGTCTTATCACACACGCACATAAACACAATGTATCAACTGTATTTCACATGACCAATTATGTTTATTATATTGAATATAATATGAACATTGCATGATTTACGTTCTGCTAGCCTGTTTGTTGTAATCATGATGGAATATTACTAAACCAATGTTACGTTATGCATGGATTGCAAGGTATGTATTATATGTTAACTCCCATTTAGATGTAACAACCATAATGACCTGATATATTACTATCATATCATTTGTATATATATATATATATATATATATATATATATATATATATATATATATATATATATATATATATATATATATATATATATATATATATATATATATACAAATATATATATATATATACATTTTCATTTCAGGCAATAGTTCGTTCAAATAAGCGAAAACCACGGGGAAGGGGTTATAGACCGAGTTGCCTCAGATAGAGGACCGTCTTGCCCCAGGGATGGGGCAAGACGGCTTTTTTTGGGTACTCTTACTATTTTTCAAATGCAATTTAGGTTGGGAACTGAAAGAATTGTTATGAAGTTTTACTTCCAGTGGCCTTTTGCCCCAGTTTAGTCTATTAAGGTCACTTCACTATTAATATTACTTTGGCCCAGTCCTGTGTGTGACCTTAATAGCGAGGTTCGCTGCATAAGTGTCCGGGAGAATGGTTGGTATCAACAATATTAAACTACACAGACCAGGAATGTCGAAACAATGATCAGTGTGAAGAACGCAGGTAGAGATAAAGTATGTACGGGAAGGCCAGCTTTTGTTTCGCAACTCAAACTCAGCCGCCAGTTTCGCAACTCAAACTCGACATTTATAACAACCTTAAGTGCTACTGCCTTGCCAATGCCAAAGCAGGACGTCACAGAATCACAACTTGTGAGGCCGAAAACATTTGCTTACAGTTTGCATAACTACCATTGCATCCTAAGCGACTTGAAAGAGGTGAGATATGGTGAAAGATCATCTGTCTAATCTTACCACAACGAAGAAATGGCGGTGGTAATCAAGGAAGAAGTGTAGACAGAACAACCGTACTTGATGAATTGGAGATCCAGTCGACCCCGAGCAAAATTCGGGCTAGTGAACATGTCGACAAGGTAGTACTACTAGGCCACATATGGAGTCTCGTGAACTGAGATAGCCTAAAGAATGTCATGAAACAACATCAAAAGGTGTGACCTCCTTGGCATTGTCATGCAGCCACACAAAAGAAGGAGAGACATGTGTTTGACATATCAAGTTTCACGTGACGAGGCGGGTAGTCGCAGATGACACCGACGTCTCCATTCCCTTTTTGTATTTTTCCATCAATCCAATCAATATCATGGAAACAAAGTGTCAGTTTGATTGGTTAGCATAATAATTTGGTGCAATTATAGAGCTGGAATTCCATGTTATCTTCCGTGATGTAGCGAGAACGACAAATGGTGGCGCCATCTGGTGGACAATCGAGTATACGGTAGGTGTCGCATGCACCTACTAGTGTTTCGTCATACACCAGGCCGTCGACTGAGGTGCGGTACGTATCTATCTCATACAATGTTTTGTCGATTAAATGTCTTTATGTTTCAGCAAGTAGGCCCCGGTGTTTTGTTATTTATGCGTGGTAATCAAAACACTATGAACTTTTGTCACTACATAAACATGGGCTGGTTTAGGAAGATGGCATAATACTACACATTGCTCACAAACCTGCGTCGCTCAACACAGGTAGCAATACTATATCGATGCCTATCTTGGTATGTGCTACGAAGCCTTCATAAGCGTGGCAAGTTTTAATTACAGCGATTATTTCATAAAATATAATATTACCAATATAATGAATATTTGAAAGATTAATACAATATATGTACAAGTAAGCGGCGTAACGTGTGTCTAACTGGGTCACCTGCGTTACGGCGGATCTCACAATAACCGTTCGCGTGGTTATGTAGTACCGGCCGGTTCACATGTTTACACACGAGTTGTGGTGAGCAGGACTGATTTCTATCGTTACCAATTCGGAAGACGACTCTTGCGGAATTCTAATCTTATTGGCAAAATGTATGTATTTCACAAAGATTGCGGCAGTCACTAGCCTATGGTGACAACTGATATAGTTGTTGGTTACATGCCTTGGGACTAGTGTCAATGTCAAGTGTTAGCCGGTGAGTGTACGCTATCTATCACTTTGTAATAGCTTCTACCTAATTTCGCACGGGCACATCTTTGACAGTAATTGTAGTAATTTTACAATCAATCGGTCCATCCAGCACAAATGTGGCACTCCCTGCTCAAATCACCCAATATTTCTGGTATATCACGGTACGTGTGCTCTGAGCATAAAACACATAAAAGAACATGGCAGTCGAACGAAACATGCAGCGAAAGGTACGAGTTTGCAGCCCCTGCAAATTGCAGTGTTGATTAATAGATTACTGTAGTGTAAATACCCACAGTCATGTACAGTCGACTCTAAATATATGGAACTTGGTCTATGCATCAGTTGTTCCTTATATGATACATAAAACAGGGCAGAACAGAACTGGGATTTCAAAGTTATTCCCTTTAAGCAGATGTTCCTTGTATCGGGAGTTCTACTGAGACTCTACTGTATGCCTATCTAAACAGTTCGTGTCTCTACGTCACAGTTGCATCAGCTCTTAAAATAGCTCCTGGCAGGTATAGCCTGTCTTCAAACAACTTATAGTTAAGTCTAGTTTTGAGGCAGTCTCACAACAGGGCGTGTCAACTGGCCTCGTAGCCTTTCAATTGAACACATTCAGGATTTTTGATCTGGCGAAAAAAACCCGGTAAGACTGCATCGATACTTGGTGTACGTATGCATTAATGATCCGTGCAAGAGTGAACAGTAATGTAGAAGAAATTCCGGTAGGCCTACGTATGACAACTGATTTGGTCAATAGACTGGTTTCTCCTAGTGTGACGAGCATTGTGTTAGGACCACATATCACAAACATATACACTAGGAAATTAAAAATGTTTACAACATACATCCGTCCATGCCATGATTTATGTTTTATCTGCCTTCCATTGCACCTTCTGCACCATAGCTCAAAATGATATGGTTTCCCTTTATTTAGAATGTTTTGGAGAAACCATTGTATCGATATACACCAGTGAAATACACAACTGTTGTACCATTATACGATGTGTAGCATATGACAACTTATATAAAAATTGTATTCATGGAATTAGAGAACACGATGATGGGCAATATAGCAAACACTGACACTGCATATGAGTTGTGTAACGGTGAATTGTTGACTTTATTGATGAAAACTGGGCTTATGTGTTAGTAGTCCACTCTAATGTCAAAGGCTGGAAATGATGTCGTTCTATTTGACGTCAATTCAATACTGATCCACGTATTGATTATTACAATGCATGTACCAAACAATAGCTAAATATGATTATATTTTAACAAGGATGTCTCCACCTTGATGTTCCTCATAGATAGTATTATGTTGTTTATGTCAACATTCGAAGTCAAATCTGCCTCGCAACCAACAACATGTGCAGTTTATTTTGCAGTCTTAACCGTTTATATATGATAATTGGACTGAATTGAACTGTAATACGGCACTAGGACAACAATGTTGATACACCAATGTTAAAGATAATCAAACATTTGCCTAAGGCACAAAACAGGTAAATGCTGGCCAGTCTTATGTCAATACACACAAGGAAGATTTAGACAAAGAAATGCAGATATATTGTGTTCACTGAGTTTGACGAGGATACACTTAAGAGTACGTTCATCATATGAGTAGTACATAGATCACCTTATATGAATATAAATATATTCACTGCATACGTTGACGTGCATGCTTTATATATTATTATTTAAGAGAATAATTTGTTTTATTTTATGGGTGGTTTAATATTAATCAGCTAAATGTACCTATGTACCTAACTCATGCATGTATATGATGCTCAACTTGTGTACTAGTGCATATATAATACCAACACTTGCTGTTATAACCCATGATGGATTTTAGTATTTAACCAATGTTAGGACTATTATTGTATAAATATCAGACATATTGTTCATCGGTCTACCTAGACAGATAACGGAGTCGCATGTATGTAGGCATAAACGCATGCATGTTGATATGTCATATAATGTGTTGAGGGTCGGCCTCTATGCAGTCAAATGACAGGTTCGTTTATGAGGCGCCATCTGGTTGTTACTCAGTAAAGTTAAAAAAATATTGTATTCGAATATTCTAGTGAATTTAGCTTTACACTTTGTCCAACACTAAGTAGAACTGTATAACTTCAGTCACAAGTGTTCATGTTCGTATAAAATACAACCCGCGTTATCAAACGAAATGATGTGCATTATTCTACCACCGAGATATACTGAATGTGCTTACCTGCATCGCACGCATGAATGCACTAGCGCCCATTCAAATCCCCCATAGAACGGAAAGTCACCTTCATGAGTAAATCCAAGGGCAACACAGATTCGGGCGCATTCCGATCGTATGTCGTATCATGTGCATGTATTCCAAAGGTTCTTTGGCATTTCCCTCTTAACCAACACGCATACTGTCGCCATAACCTACTTTCCAGTTCACTGTCTCCGTATTCCACCGGTTAAACAGGTGACCCAGTTAGACACACAGCACGTCGCTTACCTGTAGTCAAAATAGGTTACTTCTAAAACGCACTTATGTCGAGCAACATGTCGTATTATCTTCGTTAGTGCTTTAGTGTCGGTCCTGGGTATATTGAAGCATTGAAGTAAACATGGTTTTGTTGTAGCGACGGTATCTAGTCACAACGCAAACGCAAAATGCTCCTCTTGTATTACTTATTTATCTACGTGGCTAGACACGTCAACCAAAGGAAATAAGCGAAGCGTGACGTGCCGTCAATTTTGGCGATATGCCAGCTCCTACGACCAATGCACAACACCTGCCATGTTCAAAATTGACATATAACGAAAACTAGTCTAATGCATTATAGTTTTACAATATATATATATATATATATATATATATATATATATATATATATATATATATATATATATATATATATATATATATATATATATATATATATATATATATATATATATATTTATATATATATATATATATATATATATATATATATATATATATATATATATATATATATATATGTATATATATATATTCATAAAACATTACAAATTCAAACATAATGCATTACTTAATACATCAAAAATGTGTTTAGCCTTAGCCGTATTTCAAAAGCATTATCAAACATGTTATTAGTAAGATTAACGAATTAGCTTACCCTGGCCGCCAAATGACACAACGGCACATATAATACTAGAACAACGTGTATCAAATGTAAATAAACTGTATTGAATATTGTCATTATAATTCCTCATTTTAGATAGACATTATATTTTAATTCAATCGACATTAACCATTGTAGCATAGCGGCTGGTAGCGAACTTCATATGCTGAATTAATATGTTTCAGGGTCTATTATGAACAATTGCCGTTCTTCGTGTCATCACGATTTTGATATTTATTGTAAGTATTGTCGCCAACATATCAGATGTTTTCCAAGTACGACATATTTCTACTATGCGTATATAACGAGTGACACATTATACTGGTTACAATTCATCTACGAATAAAGTTATTATATTTAAAAATCAGAATGTTCGTCTCCTCTTCCTTCCTCCCTCCCTGCCTCCTCCCTCCCTTCCCTCCCGCTCATTCTCCGCCTCTCCGTCTCCCTCCCTCCCCTTCCATCCATCCTCATCCCACTCTCCCCCTCCCTGCCTCTCTCCCTCCCTCCCTCGTTGACTATGTGTGGCATTCTCTTGGCGGGTGGATGGACCTGTATCAGCAACACTGTCGTTATCCAGTATTCTCGGGTCAAACAATAACACAAATTCGTCAAACCTCAACGTAACTAAATTAAGTAATGTTACGTGTCGCCACAAAAAGATACTTAATTGAAACAAACTGTGGAAACGACACTGATTATAAATTTTAAAAAAACAACTACACACGTTTTTGTCCATATGCTCTTGGTAAAATCCTATTTTTGGTGTTGGTAAAATCCTAGTAGTAGAAGACAGAGTTCATTACAATTTTCATTAATTTCACACCAGTATTATTATTTTAGATCGTGTCAACCGATGCGAGACAATACAAGAATGGATGCAGGGGATCAGGACTTAGGGCGCCCAACAAACATGGCACGTGCCCTAGTGGCTACGGGTTGAGGAGTGGTTGTTGCGAGCTGTGCACCCGGTGCCCGCGAGGGAAAGGAACTCCCCCCGTCGCGGAGGTGAGTCCGTATTCAAAGCGTCGGCAGCTTTTCCAGAATAGTGTTGCCTACTCTACCGGCAAGACGGCTTACTGCCTTGAATCGCTGACAGTGGCGTATATACCCCTTTAGACCTCAGTCGTTTTTTTAAAGACCCTGGCTTGAAAGACCCTGGTGTTCTCTCAACTGTCCGAGCATTCATGGGCAAATTTGCATAAAATCAATATGGTGGCAAACGAGACTAGCGTGTCCTATTTGCTACTCTACCGGCAAGATGGCTTACTGCTTTGAATCGCTGAGGCGGATCCAGGATCTTTCATTAATTGTTCAAAATCTAAACCCCGGACAAATAAGGGTCATATGGGTCATCAACGCGCCAATCCTACCCCGCCCAGTGCGCGACTTTCACCATGGCCTAACTGGCTTTGGGATCAGAATTATTCAGTGAATAACCTGTTGTGTCACTACATGGTTGCATGGCAAACTAATGGGTGACTAAACTATGTACCCCTTTCACCTGCCTTTACGAGATCCTACATATACCACTGATCACTGATAAACTAGTAGGATCGGCGAAAACAACCGTGACCCATTGGTGTTTCTTTGTGTACAATAGACAATCTTTTTAACATGTGGTATACTATGAAAGTAGTCTCTCTGGAATACATAAAAGTTAGCCATAACATATGCCTCTGACGTCGCCTTTGAATCCACTACTACGAAATCGTGTGACACAATTAGTGAATAGGAATACCAGACATTGTGCTCGTGTGTACAGTTGACTCTGGTTAATATAATCACTTCGGGCCAGCGCAATTGATTCTGCTAAGCGTTGGTTCACTTAAGTAGTGCACCTTAATACAGTGGGAATAGATAGAGAATTGATTCAGTCCCAGCCAATATATTTGATTCTACTAAACGTCACGTGATGTTATCCTCTGATTCTGTTAAACGGAGTCTACTTATATTCATGGATGGGTACACTTTCCAGCTATGTATGCATTCACCGGTGCATAGTTCTGGTATGTATGTATGTATGTATGTATGTATGTATGTATGTATGTATGTATGTATGTATGTATGTATGTATGTATGTATGTATGTATGTATAATGTCCTAATGTCATATTAGTAATTATCTTATGTTGATACATACCGGTGTAACCCGGGAAGCGAGACGGAGAGTGGATGCGGGAGAACACGATGTAACGCCAATGAATAAAGGTTCGTTATCTGTACTCTTTATTGACGATCACCAATATCTTTTCACCACAAGGCATCACAATGGCGACGGCGATGGGATCATCCAGAACAATCAGATCCATAGACATTCAATGTTGCATTGTTGGTGAAGAAAGCAAATGTGGTTATTGCTGTGCGAAATGGTGCAGTGAGCGATAATAAAGAACTGTTGCATACTTACGATGGCTTTACCTACCTTTCCGGAGTTTGATCTTCAACCAAGGGAGACGGTCCCTACTCGATTCGACAAGTACCAGAAGCGACTTAATAACCTGTTCGCTGCGATGGGAGTAGAGGAGGCGACCCGGAAAAAAGCCATGCTGCTTCACTACGTCGGTGAAGAAGTCTGTGACATATTCGATACGCTAACCATACAAACGTCTGAATCGGACACTAATGTATATCAAACGGCAGTCAAAGCTCTCGCTGACTATTTTGAACCACAGAAATGCGTAGATTATCACGTCTACAACTTTCGAAAAGAAATGCAAAAGCCTCACGAAAAAGTAACCGAATTTTACACCAGGCTACAGGTAATTGCTCGGAAGTGTGAATTCAATGACTCAGATCTTGAGATAAAACGTCAACTCATTCAAGGAACCATATCAGCAAGGCTCAGACGAAAAGCTATCGAACAAAGCTTGACACTAGATCAGATTCTCAAGAATGCACGAGCAATGGAGGCTGCAGAAGAACAGACAATCCAAATCGAAAAAGAGCAATCAAATGCTGTTCAATACCGCGTTCACACCAAATCACATTACCCAAAACCGGTATCTGAAGCTAAACGTAGCTCCCAATGTGGTTTGTGTGGTGGATCGTACCCGCACAAAGGACAGTGTCCAGCGAAAGGAAGACGTTGTCTGACCTGTGACAAGCTCAACCACTTTGCAAAAATGTGCAGAAGCAGAGCAGTCTCCAATGAAAAACCGGCTCAAAAGAAAAGCTGTCGACGTCCGAAGCAAAGAGCCAGAGCAGTGACTACCGAAGCCGCAGAGTCGCAATCTGAGGAATCTGGCGCTTATGAAGAACAGTACACGTTTCATGTCGGTTCCGTCTCCAGCAATTCGGTACTGAGCGACAAACCTCTGTTCAAAATAAAGATCGCGAACACGCCAATCTGTATCATGGCGGACTCTGGTGCTACTGTCAATATAATCAACGAGAAGGACTATCTGAGCATAACACCGAGACCCACTATGTTGCCATATACAACAGAAGTGTACCCATACATGAGTTCAAAACCGCTAGAACTGTGTGGCACATTTGAGAGTGACGTCACCAGCAATGAAGAGAAAAGTCATAGAACATTATATGTGGCCAAGGGGCCAAGTCGATCGCTTCTCAGTTGGAAAATGTCGCAAAGGCTGAAACTAATCCAAGTTGCAGACACTGTCGAAGGAACAACAATACCAGAACTCTTGCACACGTTTTCTGAAGTCACTACTGGAATGGGCGAATACAAGGGTGAACCTGTGAAGATTCACATCGACGAATCCATAAAACCAGTTGCCCAACCACACCGACGCATACCGTTTCATCTCAGGAAACAAGTTGAGGAGAAGCTGGACCAACTCCAGAAAGATGACATCATCGAGCGGGCAGAAGGTCCGACCCTATGGGTCTTACCAATCGTGGTCGTTTTTTTTCAATTAACAATAATCATAAGCACGACTGATGATATTTCGCATTTAAAAATAAACTATTAAATATTTCGTAAATATTAGTCAGTTTGATGTATATAATATGCACGTGTGCTTTCCAAGAGGTTTTATTTAGCTTAATGATTAGGTGTGGCAGTTGTATTGTGTGTCCCTATTTCATCTCCATATGAGAATGACAAACGAGTGATGTCCCATTTGGAAACTATTTCAAGGAGCAAATAATCAGTCGTGTATGCAAAGATGAATATAGTAATGTAGCTGTCTAGTGGTTTGCATTTGTATAAGTCTAACCAGCATTTGCATTCTCATTTAAACTACAGAAAACATACACACAAATAAAAAAAAAATTCCAGCAACACGTTCGGGGTATTTAATAAATTATTATGTTAAATCATTAACTTTGTATTAATACGTAAAGGATATAATTATATAAACTGCCGAGAAGCCCAGGTGATCTTCTCGGAATTATGTTTTATTAACTACATCTTATATAAGGTTTATGTACAACAGGTATTAATAAACAGAAAGGTAATGAGATATTTCTGAGGTGTCTTTCTATTTTTGTCGGACATTACCAAGATTTTAATATGTGCTTAACAAACATGTTGCTTTGTTCTGAATGCAGCAATAATTATCGAACCATCTAAAACGAAAACCGGAGTGAAGACTCCGAGTGGACAGGAACAAGGCGTGTACGACGTTACACCCATTGCAATTCGTGAGTCTTATGAAAACGAGAATCGGGCGAAGGCGTTGGAAGTTTCCGACAGTAGAAGGTGGTCGTTCACTAGCGGAGACGTAACAGTCTGCGTTCTCATCATCATCATCGTCATCATCGTCGTGGTTGTTGTTGCAGGTATGTTCTAACCAGAGGCAATCGAAAAGCAAGTACGTTAACACAGCTATCACAAAACACAGATTTGCACGATTTTGATAAAATGGCCTGAACACATGTGATACAATGGTTGTGTTCGTAGTGGATTCTGGTCAGTCTACGACCCGGGCACTCGAAAACATAATCGATGCAAACATAAGGCATATATTATCCCATCATACGTGCTAATTGCGTAAAAATCAAATATATTCATCTGGAAAAATACCACCGACATCGAACTAGGACATATCACTTAAGATATGCAAGCTACTCGTTAATATCCACTGCAGTACAGTTTTTAGATAGTTGGCTAGATTCTAGATAACGATATTCTCTTAATACATCATATTCTAGCAGAACTGTTGAACGTACGAAGAGATATGCTGTTGTTATAGCGTGGAAGAAACGCGGCAACAGAAGAACACACTTCACAGACAACGAAACAACCGCCTCGACGTCAAGTGATGACGTCAGAGATGACATTACTTCAGAAAAGGTTCAGATATTACCGACTCCCAACAGTTCTGACAACGAGAATGCACCAACGCTTCTCCCAATCGTCTGTCAGTAAGTTAAAACTCATTGCTGTCGTATACTGTATTTTAGGGATGACGATGTCCAAGATTCAACATGTTCGATGTGGCTTCTGCCGAGCTGTTGCAGGAAACTATGCAAACCACGTTACAATAATATGTTAATAAGTTAAGTTGGTTTTCTTGCAAAATAAGGTGTGGCTTCTTCCGAAATGTTGCAGAAAACCGTGCAAACCACGGAACATTAATATGTTACTAAGACTAGTTGGTTTTCTAGCATATTTTTGTATGCAGAGTTGTCATTAGTAATAAGAACCAAATTGTATATGTCTAATAAGGTGATCATGGGTATATAGGGAACAAATGGATTCGTATCAGATGTGTGAAAAGAATAACCGAATGCGCTAATATACTTGCATGAGTATAATTTATTCTTAACACGTTTAGTCACAAATGGCAACGTTTAATCATCACTGTCTTCGTGTCATCACAGGCGAAGTAATACTTCTACGAGCAACGACCGAAACAATTTCCAGGTTGACCATCTACAATGTGCTGTGTAAGTTATCATATCAACACAACACTAATGCCTTTGTCAAATGTCCTTTAACTTTAAACCACGAAACATACCACCACTTATAGCACGCACGGCTAACATATGTTTACTATACGAATGGAATATAATTATATGTATTATCCTACATAGATAACACACTGATTTCTTCTTCGTCCTTTTATTGGGTACTATCTTACGAAGGGATACATCGCACAATCATAGGATAACTCATATATAATTACATAAATTACACAATCACACGTGATAGTTTATGTGTTCTCCATTGCTATTGTTAAGGGATCTCCAAATCATTCTCTGTATTAACTTGAAACTAATTTTCGGTTGTCACATCCTGATTATTTTGTATATGTTTACATATTATTGACTGATGTGAGCTAGTTCTGTAATAAACGCTACAAGGCCAAAGTCCTAGGACGAACACAGTAAACGTCGCTTTCAGCAAGAATATCCAATGGTCCTAAAAGCAGAACTACTTATGCAATCTGAAGTGTTATCCCCTCACTCCCCTTTCTGGACGATTGGTATAGTTCATCTTAAACATTCTGAAGTGTTACCCACTCACTCTCCTGTTCTGGACGATTGGCATAGTTCATCTTAAACAATCTGAAATGTTATCCCCTCAATCCCCTTTCAGGATGATTGGTATAGTTCATCTGGATAACAGACGTCAATATTAAAGACGTTTATGTCAACAAAGCCATACTTTCTTATTTACAATATTTATTAAATTGACTTACTTCTGTTGAGATCTAGCGTGTTTGTCTTATTGTTTATTTTCTTTATTCACGCAGACTTGTCTACTCGAGAATACCAGACGATAGCAGTTTTGATTCCACATCTTCTCGGCGTATCGAGCCAGATCAAAACAACTTGAATCGAGGCGGCGATGGTGATCGTCCCGCAAACGATGCACTGCACATCGAAATGCAGGAAGAGACAATGCATGGGATTCATAACGACAATTCTGATTCGCCAATGTCACAGCATCGCGAGTTAGGTGAAGACAACTTGAATCGTGGCGTCGATGTTCATCCGGCTAACGTCAACGGGTCAAGAGGGAGAACCATGGACACAGCCAACAGGAACATTCACGAAGCTGGTTGCCATTGCGGACACTGTGAAGACACAAACTGCCCATCTTGTCGGCAAGTGGTCCGAGTCTCGAATCCGAGTGAAGAAACGAGCCGAGACCCGGGTGTTATGGGTCTGTCGGTGAGGGAGAATGGCCGGGAGAGATCACAGATCACCATCCCTCACCTATGTCCTGAATGTTTAGCCCGCGTGTCATCGGAACCGCAGTTGCAGGCTGGACGTCAGGAAGATGACGAACCCTCTCCCCGGGTACGTATATACTGCTACCCCCTTGCCAGTGAAATTTGCACATAATGCCTTGGTCAAGATATTGCTTAAATCATGAACACAACATCTCCTTTCATATTGTGTCACTCATTCAACCTCTTACCGATAGGTGTGGTGCACGCCTACCCACCGCCACCGATCTCTCTCCTGGGTTACCTTTAGGAGATCTTTGAGATCTTTTTCCATTCTTTGATGTCATTGAACCATATTGTCCTTAGTCTTCCTCTTTTTCTTCTCCCTTTCACAGTGCCGTGTAATTTTTTTGACGTTGCTTCTGTGACGAGTGGCGACTTCATATCATTTTTGCTTCATTCTTTTAGCTATATTCACGACAGGTTTTTTGAGTTCTACCATTGTACATTATACCTTATAAGAAATCAGTGTTTGTCAGAAAAGGGAGGAGTTTCTGTTAGCAAAACTAAGGAACGTAAATAAATGACAACCTAGGCAACAATTATTTCATACACTCTAAAACATCAGTACGTCTTAATAACTTGTATAAGCCAATACATGCAATAATTGTAAACCAGTTATTTAATACTGTATCATTTGTTCCATTTCAGGAATTTGACAGAATCTCGGAAGCTCAGCACGAAGAGCCGATGACACAGAGACAATAATACTTAAACTCATGACACAGCGCGTCTCTGTGTATGATGTCCTTAAGGCTTTAGACAAAATAGGTAGAGCCGATGCAGTACACGTGATAGCAGAATGGCTTCAAGGAATTGAACATTCATCACGTGTAGCTCCAGTAGCTCCAGTAGCTACATCTGCATTTCGAAGTTTGATATTTAACCGGAAGCTGCTGATACCAATCTTGTGCTGGCATCACAAATTGCACAACACTGCTACTAATATTATATATGTTAAGAGCTTATTTGTAACTTGTATATTTGTTTACATGTTCATTATGTTTATAGACGCACAACCGCTTGTGTACAGTTTTTTAACTGTATATACAGTATTATGTTCCTTCCTGAACCGATTCCTATGTTTTTCACACATAAACAATTCAAAGATGTCATAAAGCGTTGTGGTTAGAACGTTGGACTACTTATATGATACATGTTGCATGCAGGCTTGTTAACAAATGCAAAGGCATTTGAATGCGCATTTGAATGTTGAGCATTTGAATGCGCATTGAAATGCTTCCATAAATTTGAATATGGTCGTTTTACCAGTGTGGTATCCATATGATGTGGTGTCTGTGGTTTGGTGTGTTTTCAACAGTCAATGCAGTGGCTCGTGGCGGTTGTGGGTTCGATTCCCACGGGACCTCATTAGAGCTCTACAAGGTTTCGTCTGGTTGACCAATGCCATATTGCTTTATTTGCTGTTTGTGCCACTGACTATTTCACACCACAACATATGTTCCAGATAATCCAATTATTTTAAATATACATGTTGGCAAATATCGTAATGTTATTGATGTACGTGTAAAGTGAAGCCGTTGGGAATGATCGTTAGTTGTGTTTAAGCAATGCAAGACCATGCATAGATTCAAAATGGCCACACTTTATTGAGTACCAGACTAGGCCGGTTGAAATTAAACAAATTGATAATTATAACAAACAAACGAATGCAATTCCGTTAGGTACTGCAACATTGTTTTAAGCAAAACTGTTTAGACAGACCCACATTTCAGGTAAGATTAAATCTATGCACACAGTAACAAAACACACGGAAACCTGCACAAAATAATGGCATACACAAAATACCACACACGTGTGTGCATGCGTGCGTAGGTGCGTGCGTGATTGCGTGCATGCGTGCATGTATGTACTTCTGTGTGTGCACATGTGGGTATGTGTGTACATATGTGTATGTATGTATGTACGTACGTACGGATGTATGTATGTATGTATGTATGCTTATGAATGTATGCACATAGTTGAAAGACAGGCGTTTGGAGTCTGATGCGATTTGTAATTTATCCACCTTTCAATCGGTTGTGAATGATTAATATGCAGCATAATCTTTCGCATTAACCTATTCTGTTTTGGGTTCAACAGTTTTGACAGTTGTGGCTATGACATGGCCAGGTAAGCATACAACACTGTACAATAGTACCTTTACAAAGGCATTTTCTTTCTTACTTGGACTGCAGAGAGATAATAGCATAGCACAGAATGCTATGGCATGGCGTGTCGCGTCGTGGCCTGTCGGGGCGTGGCGTGGCATGGTTCTCTGTCGCGTGGCTTGGCGTGGCGTGGAGTGGCGTGGCGTTGAATAATGACAACAATGGATATAACTATTTATGTTAGAGTCATGTCCGTTCTCAAAGGGTTCGAACGAACCCCACACTCTTTTAAGGTAATTTGTTTAACGGTAACGCGCGAACCCCCTTTCCCGAGGACAGGCCTAGAGTTTTCTGTGTTCGACAGAATCTCTTCTCACGAATTCATTCATAAAACTTGCCACACTTCACGCTGTTTTAAGACAGTTCGCGTTTTGCCCTGGCCTGCACGCTCAGCCAGGTTTATTCAAAGGCATTGTTGAGAAACATCTTAATAGTAAGATAAGCGCCGAATTAACTTACCGTGCCCGCGGCACATTTAGCACTAGAACAATTTATATCAAATATATATATAAACTGTATTGATTATTGTTATTATAATTGCTCTAATTCCTATAATTCCAATTTTACATTGACATTATATTGTAATTGAGGTGGAGCCAGCTATTTAGTAACTATATCGTTGATCAGTGAAGAAAAGTAATATATGTCTAAGTGACAATTTTTTTCCCCAGCCGTTACACTGTTGTTGGATTACGAACATTAATGAAGTTATCGAGATAAACATTCATCCCACTTGAAACCGGTATGAAAATGTACATGTTAGTCTTAGACATGGCACACAATTCCCACAAAATGGCGCCGTTGGATACGGAAACAAGATGTCTATGAGAATGTGAAGGCAACTCAACGGATGCGGTGGACCCGAACAATGAAAACCAGAACGTGAACATAAACAACAATGTAACATGTTATGTTTCTGTTTAAGTTATTTCAGATATTCCGCTCGAAGTGAGACAGACGGTGTGATATTGCCTCGATGGAAAGTACCTTTCCTTAACCAGCGGACGGGTGGAATTTGCCATACAGATGAACATTTCTGAAGTGGCGGCACGAAGAGCCGATGACACAGAGACAATAATACTTAAATTCCTGACACAGCGCGTCTCTGTGTATGATCTCCTTAAAGCTTTAGACAAAATAGGTAGAGCCGATACGGTGCACGTGATAGCAGAATGGCTTCAAGGAATTGAACATTCATAACGTTTAGCGCCATTAGTGGCACCGTCATTATGAAGTTTGATATTGAACCGGAAGCTGTTGATGCCAATCGTGTTGTTTCATAACAGGTTGCACAATACTGCTACTAATAGTATATGTGTTAAGAGCTTCTTTGTAATTTGCATATTTATCTACATTTTCGTTATGTTTATAGACCCACCACCGCTTGTGTAACTTTTTTTAACGGCATATCTTTTGTTGTGTTCCTTCCTGAACCGATTCCTCTGTTTGTTATACACAAACAACTCAGTAATGCCATAAATTTCATATAATAAAATATTCCAAATTGTTGTTGCCGTCTTGATCTCCAAGTTATTTCAATACATGTTTGCTAGATATAAGTTCATGCCTTTATATTAGCAAGTGTTCGAGTTTCTCCTCCGTTGCTCGTTATAATTATTCTGCGGTTTTTGTTTACATTAAAATGTACATATTTGTTATTGTTACGACGATTCGCCACCTTATGCGTCAAACCAAATGCGTCACCTTAAACCGAAGTATTCCTTCCTTACGTGCCTTAATTTGTTTTCTTATTCAGAAAAAGCGAGAGCGGTAAAACCGCGGAGTTCTATGGGCAACGGCGCCTGTTCGTTCAACTGTGCCGCCCTCCATATTTTGCCCACTTAGTTCTAATGGCAACGGCACCACAGACCGCGTGTGTTCGTTCAACCGTGACGTCTTCTCTACTGTGCATACTTAGCCAGACGTCAATTTAATAGTATTTACATTTCAAAGGTTGCCTATGTGGTGTGGCGGTCGCAATGGAGACGGGTGGAATTCAGCGCCCCTGGAGGGGCGAGGGGGCGATGACAGCTGCGGTTGTTGAGGTTGTCGTAGTTTTGGTGGTGACGAACAGTGGCGTTGTGGTTAGAACGTCGGACTATTTGTTTGATACATGTTGCTTAATTTTCGAAGCTTGGACAATGTCGTTCACTCCACTCCAGTTCAGAGCTGTAGAAATGAGTACATGGCTATATGCAGTCATTCAAATGCATGAATAGTCAGACTTCCAGCAATAATTGTAACTTGGCTGAAACCTTCCCAAATAAATCGTTTTGGTGTTCGAATGAATAGGACTGTTGATGTCGATTGATTACGATGCTGGCAGTAATAGTTCTTGTTGTGTTCTGTTTGATGAGGTATTTGCGTTTTGGTTGTACATAATCATGGATAACAAAATCAGCCGTTTAGTAGAATAAAATACATTTTCAGGGACGGACTCATTCCCTGGTCCCACTGTATAAAAATGTGTCTATATGTTAATAAACATATGCGTATACAGAACAGATAAATCACAAACGCAAACAACATGAACTGTCATCGGTAAACATTAATTTAAAAATTAGTGGCGCCATCTACCGGTAATCGTATTACCTATACCGTAAACCACGCACTCGGTCGAGACAAATACAAAAGTGTAAAATACAAAGTTGGTACTAAAACCTTCACTGCACAAACATGAGTTGCTTTAACAACACCTGTCTCATCAGATACACAAAAGTTATCGATACAAATCACGCCACAAATCGACATATCGTGCCACACTGCTCAACGTGGTCAAATTTCAGCTGCACATTTATTAAACCATTCCACGCCTCCATGACTTGGTAATACTACGAATACTTGATAATACTACGAATGTGATGGTGTTCCGTCCATGCAGCATGTGTAGTGGTCCTTCGCCTACCGAAGAAAATATATCGTTCGTGAACACCAATTTACGAAATTCCGCAACTGCTATGCAGTAATTCATTATGGACAAAATAAAACTTGTTGACGTATGCCTAATTGTTGACGTAGGCCTAATTGTTGACGTATGCCTAATTGTTGACGTAGGCCTAATTGTTGACGTAGGCCTAATTGTTGACGTAGGCCTAATTCTCTTGTGAGTAATTATTTTGGGGACATTCGAAATTAAAATAATCAAATTGCTCTGACCCGAAGTGGTTCTTTAAAGCGGAAACTTCTGTACAGCATTCTAGGGTGAGCTTCCCTGCATCCATTCAACTAGAACATTAATTGTGTCGGGTCTTTCGATTATAGCTAAACCAATGATGACATCATGCACACTAACGCGCATTTTAATGAGTTGATCTATGACGTGTTTAGCGTCGTCGATACAACGTGCCTCTGCTTCAACGATACCCATTTTTTAGCAAAGGCGAAACATCCCTTTGCTGCAGGAACGTAGTTCCCGTTCAGAAGAAAACACAATTTATCTTTCACCACAAGTGGCACTTCAGACATTTCTGAAGCAAAAAAAAACAATACAAAAGGGATTAAATATCATGTGTCATATATCTTTCTAGCCATACGTGTGAAACATGTTAGTATGCATTCGAATTCAGTTAATTGCATTAAAATTATTATTTCTTGCTCCACTTAACGTTATGGCCATTATGTTTTTTAATCCTAATAATTATCACTGTCACACATACATATGAATTATTATTTGTTTCGTTATTAACAATAGTGGAAGTATTGTTCAGTTTTGATCATTTACAATATATCAACGTTTTTTGAAGGCAAATGGTACCATTTATTCGTTGTATGATATTTCACGTATAAGATCATTTTGTTAATTGATTTGTTATTAATGTATGTTATGCTCTCCCGTCATTTTCAATGTTTGTTATGCTCTACCGTAAATGTCAGTGTTTGTTATGCTCTACCGTAAATGTCAGTGTTTGTTATGCTCTACCGTCAATGTCAATGTTTTTTATGCTCTATCGTCAATGTCAGTGTTTGTTATGCTCTACCGTAAATGTCAGTGTTTGTTATGCTCTACCGTCAATGTCAATGTTTGTTATGCTCTATCGTCAATGTCAGTGTTTGTTATACTCTACCGTAAATGTCAGTGTTTGTTATGCTCTACCGTCAATGTCAGTGTTTGTTATGCTCTACCGTCAATGTCAATGTTTGTTATGCTCTACCGTCAATGTCAATGTTTGTTATGCTCTATCGTCAATGCCAATGTTTGTTATGCTCTACCGTAAATGTCAGTGTTTGTTATGCTCTACCGTCAATGTCAATGTTTGTTATGCTCTATCGTCAATGTCAGTGTTTGTTATGCTCTACCGTCAATGTCAATGTTTGTTTTGCTCTACCGTCAATGTCAGTGTTTGTTATGCTCTACCGTCAATGTCAATGTTTGTTATGCTCTACCGTCAATGTCAGTGTTTGTTATGCTCTACCGTCAATGTCAGCGTTTGTTTTGCTCTATCGTCAATGCCAATGTTTGTTATGCTCTACCGTCAATGTCAATGTTTGCTATGCTCTATCGTCAATGCCAATGTTTGTTATGCTCTACCGTCAATGTCAGTGTTTGTTATGCTCTACCGTCAATGTCAATGTTTGTTATGCTCTACCGTCAATGTCAGTGTTTGTTATGCTCTACCGTCAATGTCAGTGTTTGTTATGCTCTACCGTAAATGTCAGTGTTTGTTATGCTCTACCGTCAATGTCAGTGTTTGTTATGCTCTACCGTAAATGTCAATGTTTGTTATGCTCTACCGTCAATGTCAATGTTTGTTATGCTCTACCGTCAATGTCAATGTTTGTTATGCTCTACCGTCAACGTCAGTGTTTATTATCCTCTACCGTCACTGTCAATGTTTGTTAAGCTCTACCGTCAACGTCAATGTTTGTTATGCTCTACCGTCAACGTCAGTGTTTATTATCCTCTACCGTCACTGTCAATATTTGTTAAGCTCTACCGTCAACGTCAATGTTTGTTATGCTCTACCGTCAACGTCAGTGTTTATTATCCTCTACCGTCACTGTCAATGTTTGTTAAGCTCTACCGTTAACGTCAATGTTTGTTATGCTCTATCGTAAACGTCAGTGTTTATTATCCTCTACCGTCACTGTCAATGTTTGTTAAGCTCTACCGTCAACGTCAATGTTTGTTATGCTCTACCGTCAACGTCAGTGTTTATTATCCTCTACCGTCAATGTCAATGTTTGTTTTGCTCTACCGTCAATGTCAGTGTTTGTTATGCTCTACCGTCAATGTCAGTGTTTGTTATGCTCTATCGTCAATGCCAATGTTTGTTATGCTCTACCGTCAATGTCAATGTTTGTTATGCTCTATCGTCAATGCCAATGTTTGTTATGCTCTACCGTCAATGTCAGTGTTTGTTATGCTCTACCGTCAATGTCAATGTTTATTATGCTCTACCGTCAATGTCAGTGTTTGTTATGCTCTACCGTCAATGTCAATGTTTGTTATGCTCTACCGTCAATGTTTGTTATGCTCTACCGTCAATGTCAATGTTTGTTATGCTCTACCGTCAATGTCAGTGTTTGTTATGCTCTACCGTCAATGTCAATGTTTGTTATGCTCTACCGTCAATGTCAATGTTTGTTATGCTCTACCGTCAATGTCAATGTTTGTTATGCTCTACCGTCAATGTCAATGTTTGTTATGCTCTACCGTCAATGTCAATGTTTGTTATGCTCTACCGTCAACGTCAGTGTTTATTATCCTCTACCGTCAATGTCAATGTTCGTTAAGCTCTACCGTCAACGTCAATGTTTGTTATGCTCTACCGTCAACGTCAGTGTTTATTATCCTCTACCGTCACTGTCAATGTTTGTTAAGCTCTACCGTCAACGTCAATGTTTGTTATGCTCTACCGTCAACGTCAGTGTTTATTATCCTCTACCGTCACTGTCAATGTTTGTTAAGCTCTACCGTCAACGTCAATGTTTGTTATGCTCTATCGTCAACGTCAGTGTTTATTATCCTCTACCGTCACTGTCAATGTTTGTTAAGCTCTACCGTCAACGTCAATGTTTGTTATGCTCTACCGTCAACGTCAGTGTTTATTATCCTCTACCGTCACTGTCAATGTTTATTAAGCTCTACCGTCAACGTCAATGTTTTTTATGCTCTACCGTCAACGTCAGTGTTTATTATCCTCTACCGTCACTGTCAATGTTTGTTAAGCTCTACCGTCAACGTCAATGTTTGTTATGCTCTACCGTCAACGTCAGTGTTTGTTATCCTCTACCGTCACTGTCAATGTTTGTTAAGCTCTACCGTCAACGTCAATGTTTGTTATGCTCTACCGTCAACGCCAATGTTTGTTATGCTCTATCGTCAACGTCAATGTTTGTTATGCTCTACCGTCAATGTCAATGTTTGTTATGCTCTACCGTCAATGTCAATGTTTGTTATGCTCTATCGTCAATGCCAATGTTTGTTATGCTCTACCGTCAATGTCAATGTTTGTTATGCTCTATCGTCAATGCCAATGTTTGTTATGCTCTACCGTCAATGTCAATGTTTGTTATGCTCTACCGTCAATGTCAATGTTTGTTTTCCTCTACCGTCAATGTCAGTGTTTGTTATGCTCTACCGTCAATGTCAATGTTTGTTATGCTCTATCGTCAATGTCAGTGTTTGTTGTGCTCTACCGTCAATGTCAGTGTTTGTTATGCTCTACCGTCAATGTCAATGTTTGTTATGCTCTACCGTCAATGTCAGTGTTTGTTATGCTCTACCGTCAATGTCAGTGTTTGTTATGCTCTATCGTCAATGCCAATGTTTGTTATGCTCTACCGTCAATGTCAATGTTTGTTATGCTCTACCGTCAATGTCAGTGTTTGTTATGCTCTACCGTCAATGTCAATGTTTGTTATGCTCTACCGTCAATGTCAATGTTTATTATGCTCTACCGTCAATGTCAATGTTTGTTATGCTCTACCGTCAATGTCAGTGTTTGTTATGCTCTACCGTCAATGTCAATGTTTGTTATGCTCTACCGTCAATGTTTGTTATGCTCTACCGTCAACGTCAGTGTTTATTATCCTCTACCGTCACTGTCAATGTTTGTTAAGCTCTACCGTCAACGTCAATGTTTGTTATGCTCTACCGTCAACGTCAGTGTTTATTATCCTCTACCGTCACTGTCAATGTTTGTTAAGCTCTACCGTCAACGTCAATGTTTGTTATGCTCTACCGTAAATGTCAATGTTTGTTATGCTCTACCGTCAATGTCAATGTTTGTTATGCTCTACCGTCAATGTCAATGTTTGTTATGCTCTACCGTCAACGTCAGTGTTTATTATCCTCTACCGTCACTGTCAATGTTTGTTAAGCTCTACCGTCAACGTCAATGTTTGTTATGCTCTACCGTCAACGTCAGTGTTTATTATCCTCTACCGTCACTGTCAATATTTGTTAAGCTCTACCGTCAACGTCAATGTTTGTTATGCTCTACCGTCAACGTCAGTGTTTATTATCCTCTACCGTCACTGTCAATGTTTGTTAAGCTCTACCGTCAACGTCAATGTTTGTTATGCTCTATCGTAAACGTCAGTGTTTATTATCCTCTACCGTCACTGTCAATGTTTGTTAAGCTCTACCGTCAACGTCAATGTTTGTTATGCTCTACCGTCAACGTCAGTGTTTATTATCCTCTACCGTCAATGTCAATGTTTGTTTTGCTCTACCGTCAATGTCAGTGTTTGTTATGCTCTACCGTCAATGTCATTGTTTGTTATGCTCTATCGTCAATGCCAATGTTTGTTATGCTCTACCGTCAATGTCAATGTTTGTTATGCTCTATCGTCAATGCCAATGTTTGTTATGCTCTACCGTCAATGTCAGTGTTTGTTATGCTCTACCGTCAATGTCAATGTTTATTATGCTCTACCGTCAATGTCAGTGTTTGTTATGCTCTACCGTCAATGTCAATGTTTGTTATGCTCTACCGTCAATGTTTGTTATGCTCTACCGTCAATGTCAATGTTTGTTATGCTCTACCGTCAATGTCAGTGTTTGTTATGCTCTACCGTCAATGTCAATGTTTGTTATGCTCTACCGTCAATGTCAATGTTTGTTATGCTCTACCGTCAATGTCAATGTTTGTTATGCTCTACCGTCAATGTCAATGTTTGTTATGCTCTACCGTCAATGTCAATGTTTGTTATGCTCTACCGTCAACGTCAGTGTTTATTATCCTCTACCGTCAATGTCAATGTTCGTTAAGCTCTACCGTCAACGTCAATGTTTGTTATGTTCTACCGTCAACGTCAGTGTTTATTATCCTCTACCGTCACTGTCAATGTTTGTTAAGCTCTACCGTCAACGTCAATGTTTGTTATGCTCTACCGTCAACGTCAGTGTTTATTATCCTCTACCGTCACTGTCAATGTTTGTTAAGCTCTACCGTCAACGTCAATGTTTGTTATGCTCTATCGTCAACGTCAGTGTTTATTATCCTCTACCGTCACTGTCAATGTTTGTTAAGCTCTACCGTCAACGTCAATGTTTGTTATGCTCTACCGTCAACGTCAGTGTTTATTATCCTCTACCGTCACTGTCAATGTTTATTAAGCTCTACCGTCAACGTCAATGTTTTTATGCTCTACCGTCAACGTCAATGTTTGTTATGCTCTATCGTCAACGTCAATGTTTGTTATGCTCTATCGTCAATGCCAATGTTTGTTATGCTCTACCGTCAATGTCAATGTTTGTTATGCTCTACCGTCAATGTCAATGTTTGTTTTCCTCTACCGTCAATGTCAGTGTTTGTTATGCTCTACCGTCAATGTCAATGTTTGTTATGCTCTATCGTCAATGTCAGTGTTTGTTATGGTCTACCGTCACTGTCAATGTTTGTTAAGCTCTACCGTCAACGTCAATGTTTGTTATGCTCTACCGTCAACGTCAGTGTTTATTATCCTCTACCGTCAATGTCAATGTTTGTTAAGCTCTACCGTCAACGTCAATGTTTGTTATGCTCTACCGTCAACGTCAGTGTTTGTTATCCTCTACCGTCACTGTCAATGTTTGTTAAGCTCTACCGTCAACGTCAATGTTTGTTATGCTCTACCGTCAACGTCAATGTTTGTTATGCTCTATCGTCAACGTCAATGTTTGTTATGCTCTACCGTCAATGTCAATGTTTGTTATGCTCTACCGTCAATGTCAATGTTTGTTATGCTCTATCGTCAATGCCAATGTTTGTTATGCTCTACCGTCAATGTCAATGTATGTTATGCTCTATCGTCAATGCCAATGTTTGTTATGCTCTACCGTCAATGTCAATGTTTGTTATGCTCTACCGTCAATGTCAATGTTTGTTTTCCTCTACCGTCAATGTCAGTGTTTGTTATGCTCTACCGTCAATGTCAATGTTTGTTATGTTCTATCGTCAATGCCAATGTTTGTTATGCTCTACCGTCAATGTCAATGTTTGTTATGCTCTATCGTCAATGCCAATGTTTGTTATGCTCTACCGTCAATGTCAATGTTTGTTATGCTCTACCGTCAATGTCAGTGTTTGTTATGCTCTACCGTCAATGTCAATGTTTGTTATGCTCTACCGTCAATGTCAATGTTTGTTATGCTCTACCGTCAATGTCAATGTTTGTTATGCTCTACCGTCAATGTCAATGTTTGTTATGCTCTACCGTCAATGTCAATGTTTGTTATGCTCTACCGTCAACGTCAGTGTTTATTATCCTCTACCGTCAATGTCAATGTTCGTTAAGCTCTACCGTCAACGTCAATGTTTGTTATGCTCTACCGTCAACGTCAGTGTTTATTATCCTCTACCGTCACTGTCAATGTTTGTTAAGCTCTACCGTCAACGTCAATGTTTGTTATGCTCTACCGTCAACGTCAGTGTTTATTATCCTCTACCGTCACTGTCAATGTTTGTTAAGCTCTACCGTCAACGTCAATGTTTGTTATGCTCTACCGTCAACGTCAGTGTTTATTATCCTCTACCGTCACTGTCAATGTTTGTTAAGCTCTACCGTCAACGTCAATGTTTGTTATGCTCTACCGTAAATGTCAATGTTTGTTATGCTCTACCGTCAATGTCAATGTTTGTTATGCTCTACCGTCAATGTCAATGTTTGTTATGCTCTACCGTCAACGTCAGTGTTTATTATCCTCTACCGTCACTGTCAATGTTTGTTAAGCTCTACCGTCAACGTCAATGTTTGTTATGCTCTACCGTCAACGTCAGTGTTTATTATCCTCTACCGTCACTGTCAATATTTGTTAAGCTCTACCGTCAACGTCAATGTTTGTTATGCTCTACCGTCAACGTCAGTGTTTATTATCCTCTACCGTCACTGTCAATGTTTGTTAAGCTCTACCGTCAACGTCAATGTTTGTTATGCTCTATCGTAAACGTCAGTGTTTATTATCCTCTACCGTCACTGTCAATGTTTGTTAAGCTCTACCGTCAACGTCAATGTTTGTTATGCTCTACCGTCAACGTCAGTGTTTATTATCCTCTACCGTCAATGTCAATGTTTGTTTTGCTCTACCGTCAATGTCAGTGTTTGTTATGCTCTACCGTCAATGTCATTGTTTGTTATGCTCTATCGTCAATGCCAATGTTTGTTATGCTCTACCGTCAATGTCAATGTTTGTTATGCTCTATCGTCAATGCCAATGTTTGTTATGCTCTACCGTCAATGTCAGTGTTTGTTATGCTCTACCGTCAATGTCAATGTTTATTATGCTCTACCGTCAATGTCAGTGTTTGTTATGCTCTACCGTCAATGTCAATGTTTGTTATGCTCTACCGTCAATGTTTGTTATGCTCTACCGTCAATGTCAATGTTTGTTATGCTCTACCGTCAATGTCAGTGTTTGTTATGCTCTACCGTCAATGTCAATGTTTGTTATGCTCTACCGTCAATGTCAATGTTTGTTATGCTCTACCGTCAATGTCAATGTTTGTTATGCTCTACCGTCAATGTCAATGTTTGTTATGCTCTACCGTCAATGTCAATGTTTGTTATGCTCTACCGTCAACGTCAGTGTTTATTATCCTCTACCGTCAATGTCAATGTTCGTTAAGCTCTACCGTCAACGTCAATGTTTGTTATGCTCTACCGTCAACGTCAGTGTTTATTATCCTCTACCTTCACTGTCAATGTTTGTTAAGCTCTACCGTCAACGTCAATGTTTGTTATGCTCTACCGTCAACGTCAGTGTTTATTATCCTCTACCGTCACTGTCAATGTTTGTTAAGCTCTACCGTCAACGTCAATGTTTGTTATGCTCTATCGTCAACGTCAGTGTTTATTATCCTCTACCGTCACTGTCAATGTTTGTTAAGCTCTACCGTCAACGTCAATGTTTGTTATGCTCTACCGTCAACGTCAGTGTTTATTATCCTCTACCGTCACTGTCAATGTTTATTAAGCTCTACCGTCAACGTCAATGTTTTTATGCTCTACCGTCAACGTCAATGTTTGTTATGCTCTATCGTCAACGTCAATGTTTGTTATGCTCTATCGTCAATGCCAATGTTTGTTATGCTCTACCGTCAATGTCAATGTTTGTTATGCTCTACCGTCAATGTCAATGTTTGTTTTCCTCTACCGTCAATGTCAGTGTTTGTTATGCTCTACCGTCAATGTCAATGTTTGTTATGCTCTATCGTCAATGTCAGTGTTTGTTATGGTCTACCGTCACTGTCAATGTTTGTTAAGCTCTACCGTCAACGTCAATGTTTGTTATGCTCTACCGTCAACGTCAGTGTTTATTATCCTCTACCGTCAATGTCAATGTTTGTTAAGCTCTACCGTCAACGTCAATGTTTGTTATGCTCTACCGTCAACGTCAGTGTTTGTTATCCTCTACCGTCACTGTCAATGTTTGTTAAGCTCTACCGTCAACGTCAATGTTTGTTATGCTCTACCGTCAACGTCAATGTTTGTTATGCTCTATCGTCAACGTCAATGTTTGTTATGCTCTACCGTCAATGTCAATGTTTGTTATGCTCTACCGTCAATGTCAATGTTTGTTATGCTCTATCGTCAATGCCAATGTTTGTTATGCTCTACCGTCAATGTCAATGTATGTTATGCTCTATCGTCAATGCCAATGTTTGTTATGCTCTACCGTCAATGTCAATGTTTGTTATGCTCTACCGTCAATGTCAATGTTTGTTTTCCTCTACCGTCAATGTCAGTGTTTGTTATGCTCTACCGTCAATGTCAATGTTTGTTATGTTCTATCGTCAATGCCAATGTTTGTTATGCTCTACCGTCAATGTCAATGTTTGTTATGCTCTATCGTCAATGCCAATGTTTGTTATGCTCTACCGTCAATGTCAATGTTTGTTATGCTCTACCGTCAATGTCAGTGTTTGTTATGCTCTACCGTCAATGTCAATGTTTGTTATGCTCTACCGTCAATGTCAATGTTTGTTATGCTCTACCGTCAATGTCAATGTTTGTTATGCTCTACCGTCAATGTCAATGTTTGTTATGCTCTACCGTCAATGTCAATGTTTGTTATGCTCTACCGTCAACGTCAGTGTTTATTATCCTCTACCGTCAATGTCAATGTTCGTTAAGCTCTACCGTCAACGTCAATGTTTGTTATGCTCTACCGTCAACGTCAGTGTTTATTATCCTCTACCGTCACTGTCAATGTTTGTTAAGCTCTACCGTCAACGTCAATGTTTGTTATGCTCTACCGTCAACGTCAGTGTTTATTATCCTCTACCGTCACTGTCAATGTTTGTTAAGCTCTACCGTCAACGTCAATGTTTGTTATGCTCTATCGTCAACGTCAGTGTTTATTATCCTCTACCGTCACTGTCAATGTTTGTTAAGCTCTACCGTCAACGTCAATGTTTGTTATGCTCTACCGTCAACGTCAGTGTTTATTATCCTCTACCGTCACTGTCAATGTTTATTAAGCTCTACCGTCAACGTCAATGTTTTTATGCTCTACCGTCAACGTCAATGTTTGTTATGCTCTATCGTCAACGTCAATGTTTGTTATGCTCTATCGTCAATGCCAATGTTTGTTATGCTCTACCGTCAATGTCAATGTTTGTTATGCTCTACCGTCAATGTCAATGTTTGTTTTCCTCTACCGTCAATGTCAATGTTTGTTATGCTCTACCGTCAATGTCAATGTTTGTTATGCTCTATCGTCAATGTCAGTGTTTGTTATGGTCTACCGTCACTGTCAATGTTTGTTAAGCTCTACCGTCAACGTCAATGTTTGTTATGCTCTACCGTCAACGTCAGTGTTTATTATCCTCTACCGTCAATGTCAATGTTTGTTAAGCTCTACCGTCAACGTCAATGTTTGTTATGCTCTACCGTCAACGTCAGTGTTTGTTATCCTCTACCGTCACTGTCAATGTTTGTTAAGCTCTACCGTCAACGTCAATGTTTGTTATGCTCTACCGTCAACGTCAATGTTTGTTATGCTCTATCGTCAACGTCAATGTTTGTTATGCTCTACCGTCAATGTCAATGTTTGTTATGCTCTACCGTCAATGTCAATGTTTGTTATGCTCTATCGTCAATGCCAATGTTTGTTATGCTCTACCGTCAATGTCAATGTTTGTTATGCTCTATCGTCAATGCCAATGTTTGTTATGCTCTACCGTCAATGTCAATGTTTGTTATGCTCTACCGTCAATGTCAATGTTTGTTTTCCTCTACCGTCAATGTCAGTGTTTGTTATGCTCTACCGTCAATGTCAATGTTTGTTATGCTCTATCGTCAATGCCAATGTTTGTTATGCTCTACCGTCAATGTCAATGTTTGTTATGCTCTATCGTCAATGCCAATGTTTGTTATGCTCTACCGTCAATGTCAATGTTTGTTATGCTCTACCGTCAATGTCAGTGTTTGTTATGCTCTACCGTCAATGTCAATGTTTGTTATGCTCTACCGTCAATGTCAATGTTTATTATGCTCTACCGTCAATGTCAATGTTTGTTATGCTCTACCGTCAACGTCAGTGTTTATTATCCTCTACCGTCACTGTCAATGTTTGTTAAGCTCTACCGTCAACGTCAATGTTTGTTATGCTCTACCGTCAACGTCAGTGTTTATTATCCTCTACCGTCACTGTCAATGTTTGTTAAGCTCTACCGTCAACGTCAATGTTTGTTATGCTCTACCGTCAACGTCAGTGTTTATTATCCTCTACCGTCACTGTCAATGTTTGTTAAGCTCTACCGTCAACGTCAATGTTTGTTATGCTCTACCGTCAACGTCAGTGTTTATTATCCTCTACCGTCACTGTCAATGTTTGTTAAGCTCTACCGTCAACGTCAATGTTTGTTATGCTCTACCGTCAACATCAGTGTTTATTATCCTCTACCGTCAATGTCAATGTTTGTTAAGCTCTACCGTCAACGTCAATGTTTGTTATGCTCTACCGTCAACGTCAGTGTTTATTATCCTCTACCGTCACTGTCAATGTTTGTTATGCTCTACCGTCAACGTCAATGTTTGTTATGCTCTACCGTCAACGTCAATGTTTGTTATGCTCTATCGTCAACGTCAATGTTTGTTATGCTCTACCGCCAACGTCAATGTTTGTTATGCTATACCGTCAATGTCAATGTTTGTTATGCTCTATAGTCAATGCCAATGTTTGTTATGCTCTACCGTCAATGTCAATGTTTGTTATGCTCTATCGTCAATGCCAATGTTTGTTATGCTCTACCGTCAATGTCAATGTTTGTTATGCTCTACCGTCAATGTCAATGTTTGTTTTCCTCTACCGTCAATGTCAGTGTTTGTTATGCTCTACCGTCAATGTCAATGTTTGTTATGCTCTATCGTCAATGTCAGTGTTTGTTATGGTCTACCGTCAATGTCAGTGTTTGTTATGCTCTACCGTCAATGTCAATATTTGTTATGCTCTACCGTCAATGTCAGTGTTTGTTATGCTCTACCGTCAATGTCAGTGTTTGTTATGCTCTATCGTCAATGCCAATGTTTGTTATGCTCTACCGTCAATGTCAATGTTTGTTATGCTCTACCGTCAATGTCAGTGTTTGTTATGCTCTACCGTCAATGTCAATGTTTGTTATGCTCTACCGTCAATGTCAATGTTTATTATGCTCTACCGTCAATGTCAATGTTTGTTATGCTCTACCGTCAACGTCAGTGTTTATTATCCTCTACCGTCACTGTCAATGTTTGTTAAGCTCTACCGTCAACGTCAATGTTTGTTATGCTCTACCGTCAACGTCAGTGTTTATTATCCTCTACCGTCACTGTCAATGTTTGTTAAGCTCTACCGTCAACGTCAATGTTTGTTATGCTCTACCGTCAACGTCAGTGTTTATTATCCTCTACCGTCACTGTCAATGTTTGTTATGCTCTACCGTCAACGTCAATGTTTGTTAAGCTCTACCGTCAACGTCAATGTTTGTTATGCTCTACCGTCAACGTCAGTGTTTATTATCCTCTACCGTCACTGTCAATGTTTGTTAAGCTCTACCGTCAACGTCAATGTTTGTTATGCTCTACCGTCAACGTCAGTGTTTATTATCCTCTACCGTCAATGTCAATGTTTGTTAAGCTCTACCGTCAACGTCAATGTTTGCTATGCTCTACCGTCAACGTCAGTGTTTATTATCCTCTACCGTCACTGTCAATGTTTGTTATGCTCTACCGTCAACGTCAATGTTTGTTATGCTCTACCGTCAACGTCAATGTTTGTTATGCTCTATCGTCAACGTCAATGTTTGTTATGCTCTACCGCCAACGTCAATGTTTGTTATGCTATACCGTCAATGTCAATGTTTGTTATGCTCTATAGTCAATGCCAATGTTTGTTATGCTCTACCGTCAATGTTAATGTTTGTTATGCTCTATCGTCAATGCCAATGTTTGTTATGCTCTACCGTCAATGTCAATGTTTGTTATGCTCTACCGTCAATGTCAATGTCACACGACCACCGCGCCCCACTATTTTGCTAAGTAAATTACATTTATTAATTACATTTATTGAAAAGACAGAATGTTATTATTACACATTTTTCAAACATGTTGAAGGATTTTTCATTTGACATTCTATGAAACAGAAATGTTACGTTATGCCGTAAAAAAACACAAACACTAAAACATTTCCAATAAATTCCAAGAAGTTAAGAAATAACTCGACAGAGATTCAATGGAAACCGGCCATCCAATGTCCGCTTTCATTTTATAGCAAAAACAGCCGAAACGTATTTTTATAGCATGATGTAGCTACAAAACTCACCCCGGAATTAACATATTCAGCAAATATTGTTCATACATACTTATATAGTGTTCTCTTCTCACTGCGTTCAATGATGAGACAACAGTGTGCCCACGCTTGCTGTTTGTCCTACTATTCGATCGATAAACACGACCTACTTTCCCGGCAGAAAAAGACCGACAAATCCGACACGCACCAGTGAATACGACCACTCGTCTCATCTGAAGGGGAGTTGGCACAACGTTAAACCACGCGATACTGATTGCTTAACTGTGGATCCATAGCAGACATGCTGGCAGCGTCACTAGGAACCGATGTGACATGTCACAGTAGTGTTTATGTACGCAGTAAAATAATAATTAATGCAACACTGTGTGTTTGAATTCTCGGAATATAACCAATAGTTGTTAATTGAGACAATGTGGCATTGCAGTTAGAACACCGGACTCTCAACCGAGAGAACCCGATTTCGATTCCTCTCGCTGTTGTTTCGAAGTTTGGACACTCCTCGTTATCTTAGTTCATTCAACCGTATAAATGAGTACATAGCTGGATATGTGGATATGTGAACGAATAGATTTCGCGCAGTAATTGCACCGTATTACGACACGTTGTATTGATATAGGACGTACAATAGTAACCATCAGAATATGTTTACATACATTTATCTCCAATAGTTATGTTGAAGCTTTGCGTGTTTCTAACAACTCAGCGGTGTCATATTGATAACTAATAACGACGTTGCGAATATCCAAGATGACGAGCTGTATTACAGCGCCTCTCCACGAGCGGTGATGCGATTAGAAATAACAGTAGTTCCGTAACAGTTCATCGCTCGGCGCAGCATGCCGTAACGGAGGTCATATTTCGCAGGCGAACGACATAAAACATGAATACGCGGGCATTTACCCCCCTTGGTAGACTTTGTACGAATAGGTAGATGTCGGCAGTCGTGAACGGCCACTTAGCCAAGTCATCAATTCTAAAAGTCAGGGAGTGAATATATTGCTAACAGCAGCGAGTGGATAATGGCCCCGGGTCATATCGGCCATGGGTTGCATTATTCCGCCTACGTCTAGTTCTTACAGGCTAGCAGCAGTTGTCAGAGCCGTGACTGGTGACCCACATGCCAGGTCCACCGTGACTGTTTCAAGGCGTCGGAAACGCACCAGAATCTGACGTGGTTTTAGCGCAATCTGATGAAATAGCTCCAAACTAATTGTTCCGATAAGTGCGCTAAGTTCGGGTAATGTGACGAGTTAAACTTCCTCTTTGTGATTCCATGATTACTAGAAATTTCATATATATTTTTCTCTCTCACCCGCTACCTCTCTTTCCAATTATCAATCAGTATCCTACCCTTAATCTATCTTTTTTCCATTTGCAAACGCGTGCTCTCTCTCCCTCTCTCCCTCCCCCTCTCTCCCTATCTCCATCTCGCCCTTTCTTCCTCTCCCCATAAACACAACCACCACCAATTTGCATATTTGTTTGTATATAGGTTTTACCTGAAATAAAAGTACTAATTTTCGTGATAATCCTATGTGATTTATACTGGTTATTCATACGATAATATTACAACAATTTAACTGCTATCGTTATTATTTTATATTGTTAACATGTTTACATCTTAATTTATGAAATAATACTAAACAAATAATAACACTTACCTGCATAACTTCAAAATAATTTGAACACTCACTGAAAATGTTCTATGAAACTACATATGTGACAATTAGTAAATGATGAATTTAATGACTACTATATTATTTGTAATGTTATTTACATCGTTTGCATTATCTGTATTATTATGTATATTGCTAGTATTGTTGGCAAATTTTGCAACTGCTTAAATGTAAAACAAACTGACACTCTAACAGCAGTAGTATATCAAATGTAACGATTACAGCACTGTACATAAGGAGGTTTGTATTCCTACGATAGCGATCTTTCAGATCTTAGTACAAGCTTCCTTGAATAATCAAAACTGTGTACAATACATATAAACTGTTATATGACTCTGTATGCATGATCTAAATAAATAAACTTCTTCTTCTTCTATCAATAACCGATATTGTAAGCTTAATACAATAATTAAAGTCGTGTCGATAATATTATATACGATGGCTTATGTCATAATGGCATAGGTATATTTAACATGTTATGGCAGTGTACAACTTGGGGGCCGGAAGTGCATTATCTCGTCAACTATTAGTCTTGCTTATCCGACTCTAGGTCGCCTTCGTGAATTCAAGAGAGTCTGGCCTTAGGGGCGTGGTCTCGTTGTTACCCACTGCACCACTACATTTTGTGTAGGCGTTCCCGTGAAGCGTCAGCAGCCAATCAGCGTCATTATTGAGATTCTACACCAAACATGTTTTTGTCTGATTTACCTTTTCAGTCTGACAGTTGTGTCATTATAAACAAGGTTTCAAAGTAAACTCGAATTGCATCGTTCCGTCACAATGAAAAGTACACTTTGGGAGGGAGGTAGGGAGGGAGGGAGGTATGTTCAAACCAGAGGCAATCGAAAAGTAAGTATGTTAAGATTTAATCCCCAACTGATTTAGCCTATCGCTAATCCGGTGCGTTGATATCTAAATATGTGATTTGTAATAGTATGTGTAACATCCGCAGTCGATGTAATAAAAAAATTCCTCCTTTTGTTTAAATCATCAAAACAACCGACTTGAGTCATTAGATCTGGTGAGGTTAAATATAGTGGATATCCAAAATGTTAAGCACTGTGCGGGTCAATGCCAATCATGGGCATGACTTCCATCTTTTCGCCGATCATATGACAATATTAAACATTTCACACAGTGTAAAATTCTTGAGTTTTCAGCGTTTAAATTTTCACTTCATTTAATGTTTGATCAAACATTAAGCTACATATAAAAGTTGCACAAACGAGCTAGAATATTGCAGTGTATAATAAGTACGCTTGATGTTTCGAAAAATGAATCTGAAATAAGACTAGCGAAAAAATCGAATCGAGGAGGGACCGTAGAGGAAGACATGGTGATTACATATGACCGATTATGTATGAGTGATTACATATGTGATGTGACGGATGACGGGCCCCGCACGCCGCCTGGTTTCCGTGTAGTGGAATATAGTAAAGCTGGGTGATTAATAACATTTTCATCATGTAATATACGGCCCACAGATATTACTGACAGTTTCTGTGTTGCTTCATTAGCTGTAGATTTGTACCAACCAACGAACATCAACATATCCATTCACAATATCATGGCGCCACCTAGTGAGTGTCCTCATAGGTTTGAACGTATTCTTATTACTAATTATTATTTCAGAGAAGAAGAAAAGGAGGAAAAAGGAGAAAAGCAATTTTATCAGTGCGTAATTTGATAGACCCGCGTCACAATTGGACTTGAGTCACAATACACAGACGACGACCGATTAATGGCGCTAGAAGTAGAGC
>OY759274.1:19858559-19866059 GCA_963662155.1 Lamellibrachia columna
CATTGTGCAGGTTCCGTGAGTTTTGTTACTTGTGCATACATTTGTACTTACCTGGAATGTGGGCCTGTCTAAGCAGTTTTGCTTAAAATAAGATCTAACGGGCCCGCATTCGTTTATCATAGTTATTAATTAGTCCAATTTCATCCGGCTTAGTCTGGTATTCAATAGCGTATGGCCATTTTGAATCTATGTATGGTTTTGCATTGCTTAAACACAATTAACGATCATTCCCAACGGCTTCACTTTACACCTACATCGACAACATTCTGATATTTGCAAATATATATATTTAGAATAATTTAATTATCTAGCACACATGTTGTGGTGTGAAATAGTCAGTGGCACAAACAGCAAATACAGCAATATGGCATTGGTCAACCAGACGAAACCTTGTAGTGCTCTAATGAGGTCCCGTGGGAATCGAACCCACAGCCGCCACCACAGCATTCACTGTTGAAGACACACCAAACTACGGACACCACAACATATGGAGACCACATTGGTAAAACGACCATAGTTACATAGTTTCCATTTTGAGCTAGGGAAATTTTAAAAACAGGTGTGATTTGACTCGTATCGTTTTACTCATTTTCCTTCCATAGTCCTATATTTAAAGTGCATTATTACGTAGTGAAACAACTGAACTAAATTACTGCAATATATTATATGACATATATCTGGCGAGGGAATATATACTTAGGCATGAACTTTGTTCGACACGACCCTGTTCATTTTACCGTAGAGCACCATATATATTACTACGGATTTGGCAGTGACCCTTTTAGTTTTCCACCATATATTTTACCAGATCCTACTTTACCTGATGGCAGCACTAACACATTTGTTGATGTAATGTGGACTCTGATCGTTTTACCTTTACCAAGCCCAGTTTCACTCCTGATCCACTCAGTGGTCTTCCTCTCTTCCGCTGTTGACATGTTTAAACAACTAGGATATTTAACGTTCACTGTAATGACCAGTGTTCGAAATGACCGCTGACTCTTGGGGGTCCCCTAAACATATTGGTCACCCTCCCCCCCAAAAAAAATCTTCGTTTCAGGCACTGTAATGGCTATTAGTGCCTATTGTTGTGAAAAAAAAACTTGCTTGCTATCATAGCGACATGTAGTTATTATGAACAAGAGCGTCTGCTAAATGACTAAATTATAAATTGTTGTATAAAACAGTGTTACTGGAGTAATGCGCTTGAAGACACAGTGCTCTGTAATTATAAGAAGTAAAATGCGACGGTAAAATGTGCCTCAACTAGACACGCATTGGTGGCATTACTGCACACACCCAACAGATGGCTCCCTTAACCACAGAACACACCCTCATCAATGATGTGAATGGAATGATTTAATATGTTTTTAACAAAGATTAACTGAATGACAATAGAGTGAGCTGGAGCAGAATAATGTCGAGTCATGCGAACACCGTCGAGTTCTTACTGCGAGATCGGTCGAGTTCTGCGAAAACCGTCGACGAACCAGAGTAGCCTCACACGCAGCAACAGGTGCAATAGCGGACGGGTAATTACATCGGTACAACGATAAAATGTGGGACCCCCCAAGCTTACATTTTTCTTTGGCCCTCGTTCCTTACGGGGGTCCTGGACCCCCAGACCCCCTCATTTCGAACACTGGTAATGACACATATACGTGGAACCGTGTGGCAACTGTGTATTTCTGTAATGATTTGACAAATTCCCTTCAAAGAGAATATGTGTTTAAACAGACATACTCTTGACACAATCTTCCCCGAACGGTACAATTCACAGCCACATTTCGCTACCTTTCTCACCCTGTAAGGAGTAGCTTTACCAATTTGAACTCGTGGTTATGTTCTATCAATTCGGCACAATTCATTTAAAAGTGATATCAATGTTGGACAGCTGGTAATGGTGTCCAATAAAGATTCCTATTTCAATAGAGCATTCAATGCAATTTTTTAGAAGGCAACACAATAAAATGCCTTGCCTTTCAAACTGAAGACATCATTTGTAGCGGTACAAGAAAATAGGTCAGCCTGTTGACAGGTCAGCGTGTCAAGAGCAGTGACAGGATGCAGGAACTAGATGCAGGCGCGTGGATTAACTTTAAAGGTTTTGCCTCAATGTTTTCGCTCGTCTCGTTTTGAATCACGTCAACCCCGAAGAAGGCCTGCCACACCATGGAGTGATTAAGAGGAATCAGGAAATCACAAATACGCCAGAAATCATACAAATTCGTTTGCAGAAGATTTAAGTTGTGAAATATGGGAAAATGTTATTAGCACAACAAATGTTAATACGGCTTATTTCTTAGTGCATTTATGGAAACATATGACAAACACTGTCCGGTGTGAAGTTACGCTTGATTGGACGCCGGCTTGGCCAGTCGCGCTATGCTTGACGGCACCTGCTCGCGGTACCGTTAGAACCTGCAAACGGATCGACGATGATATGATTCCACCAATATATGATAGCAGAGGGGCTGTCACAGGAGAACGCATCAAAAACATGGCACGGACACGGTGTAGGGCGTTCAAAACACTCCCCGTTTCAAACACTACGGTAGTTTGAACTACGCACGCACGCACGCACGCACGCATGCGCGAACGCACGAATGCGTACATATATGTATGCATGCATTCATGTATACATTCACACGTAAAACTTAATAATCAGCATACAACCATACCCAAGACCACAGAGTTACATCATTAATCATTCCCCATTTTACTAACGGGTGTTCTCAGGACAGCGAAGTGCGAAAAAATACCCTATTCTATTAATAACATCACACGGCATCCGTTCGGTGAATGTGTGCTTGTGTTTGCCTCGATGTGCGTCAGTACCCGGTTGTCGTTTCACACACTCCCGCCTGTCACAGACGTTCGCTAGACCTCAGCGAAAGAAGCAGCGCATTAAATGAGCGATCAACTGTTTCGGTGAGTCTTAGCTATTGAACAACACTGTTGTAAATGACAACAATGTGAACACGTTTTGAAACAGCATTGACACATGTCTTAGAAGAGCGGGCTACGCATAAGTGGTTGGAATCTTGATAAAGCAATGACTTGTCCACGTAGCATGAAGATCACGTTAAATGTTGTTGAATAATCTTCTTTATCACCAATAGCTAAGTTCGGCTGCGGGAGACGGGGCCCAGTTCCTTCAGCATTTTGAAATATTTCCATGCGTTGTGAACAGTGGGTACAAAATGTGCCTCATTGGGTTAAATCAAGGAGTCGCCTTCTCGTACACAACTCATTGTCTTTTGGGGAAACCAGTGCCTTGTGTAGCATTTCGGACACCTTGCCTTCTATCGGAATGATTCTGTCAGAGGGTGTATACAAATAATGTCTTCAAACAACCTGGTCTATAAAAAAATTATATGCTTAAAGATTTAGCAAGATTGCCATCCCAAACAACAAGTTCCAGATGGCAATTGAACAAGATAAGCCACTGGCTTATCGAGAGTCCAAAAATGTGTCATCTATGTGTAGAGAATGAGTACTCGTTCATGTCCAACCTACACTGTTCCTTAGATAATGCTGCTTTCTGTCCTCTGGTTCTACGGCCTTCTTTAGGTTTGAAGAACATATTCCTATCAATATCCTTATAAATATTCACTATTTTAAAAACTAATATTTGGTCTCCTCTTAGTCTCCTTGTCTCTAATGTTGTCAAATCACATTTTAAAAAGGTATTTCATAACTAAGGTCTCTCAATTCAATTCTCTCAATTTTCTGACGATAAATATACTGCATCAACACATATTAAAATATGGCTTGTAACATCGTTACAAGGTGCGTAACTATTGATTTACAGGCTAAATTGTAACTAAACATGACCTACTTCCGCCTTCTCATGCTTGTCCTTCTTCGCCTCATTGACAAATGCTACTTTACGGCGGTTTTTGTCGTGTTTCATTTGCAAGGAGTGTTCCTTCCCATAATATAATTCGCTTCTTGTATGTTTGGGTTCTCTGCTTGGGAAGGACACGTGTCATCGATTCATGTTTACATGCATATATATATATGTGGTTGCAGAAACACAGCGTTTATAAGATAACACGTGATTTGCAACAATGATGTACTTTATACATGTGATGCATAATATCGTCGACGCATCGGTTTCTTGCAGTAAGGTGCAGCAGCTGAGCCGATAGCAGCTGAGCAGGAAAGGAATTGAACATTAGAGAACCGCTATCTCGGTTAGTATTTGTTCGATAACATATTAGTTATAGATCTATACTATACCTATAAGGCACCTTCGTCTAAACAACCGATATATCTACACTAACTTCTCACTCCTATACAAGACATTATAGACAGATACAACCGTCTAGTTCTGATCTACTGTTTGTTCCGTAAGTTGAAACAAACATTGGTTTTCTCGGGTGCCATTCACACCTTGCTAATGTATAACAGAATAACATTTCGCCTTCATCGGAATACTTATATTTTAACCGAGTTTACCCTCCTTAGCTCCATAACGTATTCATCCATATGTTGACAACGTTAACGAATAATGTACACCGATTTAAATATTTTGTTTTGATGCGCCTCTGATTTGTGAGAATTTTGGCGTGATAGAAGGGTTTTGTTATTTTTTGATGTATTGTGCAAACTATAGCTACTGCAGCTTAACCAGTACGTATGCATAGTCTCTCGTGAGGCAGAAGGCGCAGTGTTAGGCTTACTTCGGCTTAGCACAATATTTAAGCGCCTGGTAGTATGGTTGATATTTTAATATCAAAGAGTTTCTTTGGTAATATCAAACCACATCGAGCAGCAAAGTCGCAACTTTGACCAGTGTGGATAATGCAAACAATACAACTACAGAAAGAGTATACCTACCGACATAACATTACTACTACATTAAAACATAACCCGTTATTTGTGTTGAATGTCTTACGATCTAGCGTTTGTTGCATTTTTACACATACATACACAAAATGTAATAAAATCTAGATTCTAAGACATTCTACGCAGATAATGTGCAAATGTAGTAGCAACGCGATGTCAGTAGACAGTACAACAACAACAACAACTACTACTATTACTACTAGTACTACTACTACTATTACTACTAGTGCTACTACTACTACTTCTACTACTGATAATGTGTGCTTGTGCGTGCGATTGACGTGCGTGCGCGTATTTGTAGTGTGCTTACGTATTTCAGAGAAAGTTCGTTGAGGAAGGCAGATACATGTCAAACATAAACGAAGGCAACGTCGACCGCGAGGTGCCAGAACAAAATGTTCACGCCAGAACCGGAAGACAGGCACATGAAGACGTCCATCGAGTCCGCGGGGGTCCACCGGAATCAAACTTGAACAGACGTGCATGGCGGGCCACCACGGAACAGCACTTTTCAATCCAGGAAACTAGACAAGTCCACCGAGTCCGCGGGGAGCCACCAGGATCAAACTTGGATAGACGTACAGGCCAGAGGGGCACTAGTGGAATCCAGGAAACTGGAGACGACCATCGAGTGATGTGTCTGATCCGCGGTGACGTCGTTCTAGGCCAACCACGGGGATTGGGCTTGGATTGGCGTGAACGCCAGGGCAACATGGGAACAGCAGGGGATAGAACTGCAATACAGGAAACTGGAGATGTCCATTCAGTTATATGTGTGAGCTGCGGCAACCCTGGGACATTCTTTGAACAATGTGAAGTGTCGACAGTTGCATAAGTTAGTGTATGTCTGGAACATCAATATGACAACAACAATATGATTGTTTTGATTTACATTGAACAGGAAATTACAATAGTTTCTCTGTGATTGTTGTTTATATTATCACCACGACTTTGATTAGTTTTCCCGGTGAGACAGGTGTTTGGCTTGTATCATTGGAATTGTGTATATTTGTTTTCAATTATATTCAATAATATTTAACAAGATTGCTTTATTTAGCTACACTATCCAAACATCGTGTGGGCAAAGGAGCCAATATATTATTTATATTCCGAATATTTTTATATTATAATGGCCTTTCTGACATGCCTAGCTGACGATGTAAGACAACGAAAAACGAGGACATTTCTCGTTATGTTCGAGAACAACGAACTGGCCAGCAGGAAGTGACAAGCTATCAACCCGGGATTCGTCGACGCTGCCCGTATCAATAGTAATACGTCTCGTAGGGGAGACCGGAGATAGTTGTTACAATTTTATGTTAAAGTAACTTTTTTTCTAAAAAGTATGTTATATGCATTACTTCTGTCAAAGAACACATTAAATTTATTAATCGTGTTAATAAAATGTACCATACATTGATATTCTATACTGTAGTAAAAGGCTGAAACTCACTATAGAAGGGTGTGACTCATTAATTTAATTGGTGTAGTGTAGTATTAATCAGTTGACAGGTCAAACAATGCAAAATGGGCAATAGTATGTTGTGTTTTGCATACATCGTGTTAAGACACAATGTATTAACTGTATTTCACATGACCAATTATGTTTATTATATTGAATATAATATGAACACTGCATGGTTTACGTTCTTCTAGCCTGTTTGTTGTAATCATGATGGAATATTACTAAACCAATATTACGTTATGTATGGATTGCAAGGTGTGTATTATATGTTAGCTCCCATTTAGATATAATGACCTGATATATTACTATCATATCATTTGTATATATATATATATATATATATATATATATATATATATATATATATATATATATATATATATATATATATATATATATATATATATATATATATATATATATATATATATACATTTTCATTTCAGGCAATAGTTCGTTCAAATAAGCGAAAACCACGGGGAGGGGGTTATAGACCGAGTTGCCCCAGGTAGAGGACCGTCTTGCCCCAGGGATGTTGCAAGACGGCAATTTAGGTTGGGAACTGAAAGAATTGTTATGATGTTTTACTTCCAGTGGCCTTTTGCCCCAGTTTAGTCTATTAAGGTCACTTCGCTATTAATATCACTTTGGCCCAGTCCTGTGTGTGACCTTAATAGCGAGGTTCGCTGCATAATCGTCCGGGAGAATGGTTGGTATCAACAATATTAAACTACACAGACCAGGAATGTCGAAACAATGATCAGTGTGAAGAACACAGGTAGAGATAAAGTATGTACGGGAAGGCCAGCTTTTGTTTCGCAACTCAAACTCGGTCGCCAGTTTCGCAACTGAAACCCGATATTTATAACAACCTTAAGTGCTACTGCCTTGCCAATGCCAAAGCTGGAAGTCACAGAACCACAACCTGTGAGGCCGAAAACGTTTGCTTACAGTTTGCATAACTACCATGGCATCCTAAGTGACTTGAAAGAGGTGACAGATGATGAATGATCATCTGTCTAATCTTACCACAACGAAGAAATGGCGGTGGTAATCAAGGAAGAAGTGTAGACAGAAAAACCGTACCTGATGAATTGGAGATCCAGTCGACCCCGAGCAAAATTCGGGCTAGTGAACATGTCGACAAGGTAGTACTACTACCACATATGGAGTCTCGTGAA
>OY759274.1:19868559-19881059 GCA_963662155.1 Lamellibrachia columna
GTGTGTGTGTGTGTGTGTGTGTGTGTGTGTGTGTGTGTGCGCGCGCGTGTGTATATAATTCAAGTAATGTAATAACGGTAACATGTACGGGTGACACTTGCATTGCTGCATTGCGATCCACACGTTCTTTGTTGTAACATCGTGCACCGTATTATGTATCAACTTGCCCCGCTTACGGGCAAGCAAATTGAACAACTTTTTTTTACAAATATAGCTCAGACTATTGTAAATAATATCAAGTATGAAGGTACCAAAGATTGTAGTTATTATCTAAATAAGCAAATAAACTAAGTTTTTTAATTAAAAATGTAGACGAAGAAACAGTAAAGAAAAGAGTACATAATCTATCGACAAAACACAGTTGTGGATTCGATGGTATCTCTTCAAAATTGCTAAAAAATAATTGAACCTGCAATAATAAAATCATTGACTATGTTAATAAATCAAGTGCTAAATACTGGGAGTTTTCCAGATAAACTAAAAATTGCCAAAGTAATTCCAATATTTAAGCAGATGATCCCACATTATTTAAAAATTATAGGCATATTTCTCTTCTTCCAATAATATCAAAAGTGTCACAAAAAATTATCTTTATTCAATTATCTTCATACTTTGATAAATCTAAACTTCTTTTTGATAATCAATATGGTTTTAGACCTAAGCACTCGACATAGTTTGCTGCGCTTGAACTAGTAGATAGAATTATAAATAGTGATGTGCCAATTAAGATATTTCTTTCGAAGGCCTTTGATACCATTGATCATAATATTTTATTAAATAAATTAAGGCACTAAGGCCTGGATGGTTCAACTCTACTTTTATTTGAACATTATTTAAGCAACCGAAAACAGTATGTTGAAATTGAAGAAATGCAATCAGAAATCCACCAGTAAAATCGGTGTTCCACAAGGTTTAGTTCTAGGACCTTTATTGTTTACTATTTACATAAATGATTTCCCGCAAGTCAGTAATAATTATGTTTAGCTTCATTGTGTATGTTGATGATACAACACTCTCCAGCACAATACAACATTTTAGTGATAGCACACAATATAAAAATAAAAGTATATAATCTTTAATAAATGATGAACTCCGCAAAAATTATTGAATGGCTAAATATTAATAGAGTGTAATTAAATAAAGACAAATATAAATATATGATTTTTCATGTACCATAAAAGATACGCTAACTCTTACTCTTAAAATAGATAACATCAACATTGAACGAGTGGATTAATTTAATTTCCTAGGATTAACTCTAGACACAAATCTAAACTGGAAAAATCACCTAGAACAAATTTCAAATAAATGTTCAAAGCTATTAAATATATTAAAACATGTACTACTTCTAGAAATAAAGACAATGTTATACAATTCTTTAATATTATCAAATATTAACTATTGCATTATGGCAAGTGGATTCAGTAGAATAATGAAAATTCAAAAAAGAGCAGTTCGAATGATAACCTTGAACAGGTATAATTCACATACAGGACCACTTTAAAAAAAACTTGAAATATTGAAAATAGAAGATCAGCTAAAGTTACAAGAACTTAAATTTTATTATAAATATATTCACAGTAACTTGCCAGTTTGTTCTGCTAAACTGGAACATTTTCCCAAATTACAATATACACAGTCATAATATTCGCAACGTTACAAATATAAATACATCTAGGACAAGACATGAATTTGCAAAAAAAGTCTTACACACAACTTGCCACATTTTATAAATGATACTTCAGAATTAGCTATAGAAAAAATATTCATTCACAGTTTATGTGGTTTTGCGTACTTTTTCAAAAATTATCTCTTACAAAATATGAAAATATATGCACAATATCAAATTGTTATAAAACCTGCAAAACTAATAAAATAAACATATAGGGATATATACATAGGCCTTTCATATATACAAGTATTTAAGAATCTACATTCAAGTAGCTATCTATGTACTACAAACAAACATACCGCTACATTCATTCTAGATACAGTTACATTTACAAAGAAATAAACACAGTATTAATTTTTTTAATTAAAACCTTAATATATGAAGCTGTGAACACCTACATTTTTATGCACAATGTGTATACGATGTAAATGTGTGTGTGTGTGTGTGTGTGTGTGTGTGCGTGCGTGCGTGCGTGCGTGCGTGCGTGCGTGCGTGCGCGCGCGCGCGCGTGTGTGTATATAATTCAAGAAATGTAATAACGGTAACATGTACGGGTGACACTTGCATTGCTGCATTGCGATCCACACGTTCTTTGTTGTAACATCGTGCACCGTATTATGTATCAACTTGCCCCGCTTACGGGACTAGTTGTTACAGTCGACCGCACCTCACCTGGGAAACTTCACATATCTACCTAACTATTGACACAATATTAGATCAGTGCACATAATAATGCATATAAAAGTTTTAAAACATACCGATTTAATTACGCCTGTCTCGTGTTGCTGAGCTTTCGGGGTGTTTATCAGATAGAAGTTAACTTCATTTTGCACCAGATTTAGGGACGTTCAGAGTTTTACATTTTGCATACGTGGTGTTGGGCCGCCTTACCTCCAGGGGCCTTTTGCCCCAGTTTAGTCTATTAAGGTCACTTCGCTATTAATATCACTTTGGCCCAGTCCCGTGTGTGACCTTAATAGCGAGGTTCGTTGTATAAACGTCCGTGAGAATGGTTAGTATCAACAATATTAAACTACACAGACCAGGAATGTCGAAACAATGATCAGTGTGAAGAACGCAGGTAGATTTAACAAGATTTAACAAGATTTGCCATCCAAGCCAAAGGCCCAGATCGCAAGTGGACAAGGAAGCCATTGGCTTATCGAGAGTCCAACAATGTTCATCTACTTATAGCCCGCCCTCCTGAGATATGTGTCAACCTTGTTTTTAAACATATTCACGCTGCTAGCAGTTACACAATCTGTAGACAATTTGTTCCATTCATTTATTGTCCTCTGTGAGAACGAATGCTTCCTGATGTCCAATCTACATTGATCCTTTACTAATTTTACCTCATGTTCTCTAGTTCTGCTATCCTTATTGAGTGAGAAAAACATATTTCTATCAATATTTTCATACCCATTCAATATCTTAAAAACTTCAATCTGTTCTCCTCTTAACCTCCTTGTCTATAGAGTTGTTAAACCACATTCTTTCAGGCGTTCTTCATAACTAAGGTCTCTCAGTTAACTTTTTTCCCTTGTATGTTATGTTTCTTCTAATCAATCCAAGAATTTGATTACCCTTTGAAGCTGCAATACCACACTGCTCTGAAACTTTCATATCAGCGCTTATTGTAACTCCTAAGTCCTTTTCTTTTACAGTAGTACCCAGAACAGTATCTCCCATTTTATAGTTTACATTCAAGTTCCCATGTCCTGTATGTAGACATTTACATTTCCCAAAATTGAACAACATCTGCCATTTCTCAGACCATTTCACTAATCTGTCTAGATCGTTTTGTAAATGTTGTTTATCACCATCAGTATTAACCTTTCTAAACAGTTTTGTGTCATCCGCAAATTTCAGTACGTTACTTGTTATACTGTCGTCCAAGTCATTGATATAAATTAAGAATAATATAGGTCCTAATACTGATCCTTGAGGTACCCCACTCAAAACCGATTTCCAATTTGAAGCTTCTCCATCTACTACAACTCGTTGTCTTCTGTCAGTCAGCCATTGTTCTATCCAGTCAGTTATGCTATCCCCGATACCATGGGCTTTTAATTTAAGTAGTAATCTTTGATGTAGCATTTTGTCAAAAGCTTTCTGAAAATCTAAGTAGATAATATCTACTGGCGATCCCACGTCTATCCACTTAGTGATTTCTTCCAAAAAACATAACATATTTGTTAAGCATGACTTCGCTTTAAGGAATCCATGTTGAGATGAATTTAATAATTTATGCTTAACGAGGAAGTCCACCATATGGTCTTTAATTAACCTTTCTAATAATTTACAAATCACTGACGTTAAACTCACTGGTCTGTAATTCTCTGACTTATTTCTCGAACCCTTTTTAAATAATGGTATGATGTTTGCTTCTTTCCATTCAAACGGAACAACTCCCTCTTTTAATGACAAGTTAAATACTCTTGCAAGTGGTATGCTGATTTGCTCTACTGTTTCCATTAGTAATTTTGGAGGAATCCCATCCACTCCCGGTGATTTGTTATCCTTCATTGCCTTTATTTTCTTAGCTACCAATTCTGGAGTTACAACTAATGGACCTAAATAGTCAGATTTAGCCCCCTGAAATTTAGCATCAGCAACTGGTAATGAACTAATATCTTCTTTGGTAAACACTGAACTGAAGTAACCATTTAGGTCTTCCGCCATTAAAAACCCCTGTGATATTATATTTCCAGCACTGTCTTCTAGAGGTCCAACCTTGTCTTGTACGTTTTGTTTACTCATGACATATGCATAAAAACTCTTGCTGTCATTTTTTATGTTACATGCTAGTTTTTGCTCATAGCTTCTTTTAGATTGTCTGATTTCAGTTGTAGCTGCATTAAGTGCCTCTTTGTATTTTGCATAGTCTTCGTCCTTTCTGGTACGCCTATAAACCCTCCACTTAGTTTGTTTTAGCATTATTTTTCTAATAGCCTCTTTTGACAAGTGTTTCTTTCTACACCGTTTTCCTTGTTTTTGGAAGGGAACAAATGTATCGATGATACTCTCAATTTCATATTTTAGAATATTCCAACATTCAATTGCTGTCTTATTCATCAGCATGTTATTCCAATCTAGCTTTGCTAAGTATTTTCTCATATCTTTGTAGTTACCTTTGTGGAAGTTTCTCTTGTACGTTTTCTTATTTTTACTTTCTGATTTTACATTGATGTCAAAATGTATTTGATTATGGTCACTATTACCCAATTGTTCAAATATTTTTACATTGTCCACTAATTCTTTTTGTGATGACAAAACTATATCTAATACATTTTCTCCCCTGGTTGGTTCTAGTACGTGCTGAGTAAGAAAGCTATCCTGGATTAAAAATAGAAATTGTTGGTCCTCAATCCCTGTGCTCTCTAGAGAATTCCATTGTATGTGTCCATGGTTAAAATCTCCCATTATGATACATTCCCCTTTACTAACTTCCTTTATAGCGTTTTTTATTTTTGTGTTGTCCTCTTCGTTTATGTTTGGACTTCGGTAAACTAATCCAATAGTTAATTTTGAATTTCCTGAAACAATTTTGCACCAAACAGCTTCATCGCAATCTGCTTCCCTTTCTAGTTTTATTTCATAAGCCTGAATAGATTCTTTAACATATAAAATAACTCCCCCGCCCCTTCTTCCTATTCGATCTTTCCTAAACATTACATATCCTGTCAGTCCTAATTCAGCATCTGTTATATCTATGTTGGCCCATGATTCAGTTATACCAATTATGTGAGGGTCAATATCTTCTACCATAATGTTTAATTCGTTTTTCTTATTTACTATGCTCCTTGCATTTAAACATACGCATCTATAACCTTTTTCAGAGATGTTTTTCGGATGATTTGATATTGGTTTATCTGTGCTAGTGGCCTCTTGTTCTGCTTGAGACACCTCTAGGTAACCCCCCTGCACTTCTAGTTTAAAGAATGTTTACTTCCAAAAATATTTGTCATTGTACCCAAGTCACTATCTACTGCTGCTGAAAGTTTGTCCGCGAATACTGCCGCCCCCTTTCCACTTAAATGAAGCCCATCCTTCATGTACATATCAGCCCTCCCAACAAAACTTCCCCATAAATCCACAAATCCAACTTCCTCTTCCCTATATAACTTCTGGACTAACATGTTAATTGCCATCCCCCGACAATTTCGATATTTGTGACCCCTCCTGCCCATTACAGGTAAAATCCCTGACAGTATTACCTGCTCAACCCGCGTCTGTTTTAGTGTTCTGACCAACTGCCTATATTTCCTAACTATGGCAGTTGTACCCTCCCTCTCTACGTTATTTGTCCCTACGTGTACTAAAACAGATCCACCCTTACCCGAGCCTACAATGTTTTTTACCCTCTCAGTTATCGCCTCTATTTTGGCTCCAGGCAAGCAGACCACCACATCATCTCCCTTGTTTAAGACTCTGTCGGTCTTCCTAACTATCGAATCCCCCACAAACACCCTCGCTCTCTTCCTCACCCCCTCTATCACTGCTGCAGAATAACTCTTCCGTTCGATCCCCTCCATCACATTCTGTCCTGACCCCTTCCCTCCTGTCTCCTTCGCTCCTGTCTCCCCCACTTCCCACTCCTTTGCTCTTGTCTCCCCCACTTCCCTCTCCTTCACTCCGGTTGTTTTCCCTCCCGTCTCCCCCACTCCCTTCTCCTTCCCTCCTGTCTCCCCCACTCCTTTCTCCTTCCCTCCTGTCTCCCCTACTCCCCTCTCCTTCGCTCCGGTTGTCTTCCCTCCCGTTCCTTTCCTTCCCGTCTCCTTACATCCTGTCTCCCTACGACCTGTCACCTTCCCTCCTCTCAGCTTCCTCCCAGGCTGCGGTGAGCTCTCCCTAGCATCTCTTGTGTCTTTCCCCACTTTATCATCTACTGTTCCCCCACCGGAACTACTGGCACAACCTCCCTGTTCCCTTCCCACCATTGCCACAACGAGCAGCCTCAGCTCTTCCAACTCCACCTCTAGTTCCTTCATCTTCGTACATCCCCTACACTCAAAACTAAAACTATCTGCCTGGACCTCAGCCCAGGACTTCTCGCACCCAGACTTGACGAAGTCCACCCAGTTACTGCAACTGCCACAAATTAAGTGCCTTGTGGCCTTTAACTGCCGTTTGCACGGCGCCATCATACAATTTAGTTTTAATTAGTTTGCTACGTTAGCCTTGAATAAGGCTGTTTTTGTGATCAAAAGAACACTTTAGTCTAATATACTTGCTAACTGTGTCTTCTATTAACCTCGCATGAGAAAAAAAAAACCTGCCACCTAGTCCTAGCGAATACGGAGAACACTGTGTAACAAAACAACGAAGTCAGTGTGTACTAATTTACGCTAAAATCCTGCTGTTAATTCCTTTTTACCGAAAACGTTTACTACCACTATGTCAGATATTACCTTATGTATGTAATTTAAGTAAGTAGATCACTTTATCTTATATATATATATTAGCCAATGTAAACTATTCACTATGCTATCTCAATTTTCGAATAGTAAACAACCCTATTATCGCTCGCTGAATTCCCTGACAGAATCCGAAACTAACTTACTCTAAAATACTCCCTCTGACTAATAATTAACAAAACCTGTTTCCTAATATATGTCTACAATACGTTTGTGTATAATATATATTCAATAGTAATACTTATTCTATTTGATATACCGCGTTTTTCTGTAAATGATCTACACCAAATTCAAGTCGCTGCACCAAGTCCAAGTAATTAGGGATAAAGTATGTACGGGAAGGCCAGCTTTTGTTTCGCAACTCAAACTTAGCCGCCAGTTTCGCAACTCAAACTCGACATTTATAACAACATTAATTGCTACTGCCTTGCCAATGCCAAAGCAGGACGTCACAGAATCACAACCTGTGAGGCCGAAAACGTTTGCTTACAGTGTGCATAACTACCATGGCATCCTAAGTGACTTGAAAGACGTGACAGATGATGAATGATCATCTGTCTAATCTTACCACAACGAAGAAATGGCGGTGGTAATCAAGGAAGAAGTGTAGACAGAAAAACCGTACCTGATGAATTGGAGATCCGGTCGACCCCGAGCACAATTCGGGCTAGTGAACATGTCGACAAGGTAGTACTACTAGGCCACATATGGAGTCTCGTGAACTGAGATAGTCTAAAGAATGTCATGAAACAACATAAAAAGGTGTGACCTCCTTGGCATTGTCATACAGCCACATAAAAGAAGGAGAGACATGTGTTTGACATATCAAGTATCACGTGACGAGGCGGGTAGTCGCAGATGACACCGAAGTCTCCATTCCCTTTTTGTATTTTTCCATCAATCCAATCAATATCATGGAAAAAAAACTGTTATTTGGATTATGTTATATTTAAATAATTTAGAATGTACCTCATGTTTCACTGTTCTTGTAAGATTGTGTACAAACCTATGCTGACGAGGCAATTATTTTGACATATGTCAATATACTGTTTTAACAGCTATGAACAAAGGTGACCATTTACATACGCTACATGCCATTTTGCATCATAGTTATCAAAAGTGCAATTTTTCATGCAGATTGATATGTTATAAAATGATGGGTATGCTGATTGCAGCATGGTATACGACTGGCGTTATTGAGATAGTTGTGTCAATATAATCAAAGTGTAACATCGTTTCGAATATGTCCTATTATCTACTAATTTGGTTTGCTTATAACTGATTATTTAGTCTAAGTGTCAGCTTGATTGGTTAGCAAAGTAATTTGGTGCGATCATAGAGCTGGAATTCTAAGTTCTCTTTCAGGATGTAGCAAAACAAATATCGACAAACGGTAGCCCCATCTGGTGGATAATCGAGTATACGGTCGTCTGCAACTAGTGCTTCGTCATTCGCCAGGCCGTCGGCAGAGTGGCAGTACATATATCTCATTCAGTGTCTTGTCGATTAAAAGTCTTTACTTTTTCAGCAGGCAGGCCCCGGAGTTTTGTTATTTGTGCGGGGTTATCAACGCAGTATGAACTTCGGTCTGTGCATAACCATGGACTAGTTTAGGAATTATATTGACTTAATACTACACATTGCAAAAACACGTGCATCGCTCGACACATGTAGTAATACTATATGGAGGCCTATCTTTTATATTTGGGGTGAGGTGCGTATTGGTTTGAATTAATATCCAAATGTCTGTAGTAGACGTTCCGATTATTTCTACCAAAGGCCACTACTATTGTTGATTATGTAGGTAAGCTATTTGCAGATTGAACATGTTATACAGAATAATTAGAGCCACGCTCAAAATGCTGCACTCCATGTTCAAACCAATCAATGTTTCTAGTATCCCACGATACATGTACCCTGACCATAAGACACATAGCAGAACATGGCAGTCGAACGAAACATGCAGCGAAAGGTACGAGTTTGCAGCCACGTGCAATTTGCAGTGTTGATTGATAGATTACTGCAGTGTAAATACCTGCAGTCATGTACAGTTGACTCTAGCTACACGGAACATGGTTGGACTAGGTCACTATATTCCATATATCCGATGTTCCTTATATCTATGGATACATAAAACGGGGCATACCAGAACGGGGATTTCAAATGTATAATAATAAAGTATAGCACAGGTATGTGGGTGCGCCATTAAACGATTCGTTGAATAAATCCTGATATCTAATCACGGAGTACTTCCGAAATTATAGGTACCCTCCGAAAAAAAGAAGACATATTTATTCCGAACTGCATTTCTCTCTCGGCCGTCCCTTGTTTGAATAATGACTTTTGCGCTCACCTGTTCACGATTATGCTTAATGATTCTGTTTTGTTGCGCCTCTGAGCTCAGGTTCTAGAGGATATAGGCGCTATAGAAGTTCATTATTATTATTATTATTATTATCATTATTATTATTAATGTAATATAATTTGTGTAATGTATATCATCATTATCGGCAATTTGTTGACTATATTAAACTATTCGAACCTTTTGGTACCAATGATCATAACTAGACCCATTTTAAGATAAAAACACAGATCAGCGAATTAATGTAAGCAACAATGCAAAGAAACATCCACAAAGCCATATATGAAGACTATACAACACATTTAGTTTCGATATATTGTAATAATTTACCGAAGAACAATATGGATACAGAATGCCGGAACCTTCTAAAACAACACCGGATTTCAAAAATCAGGACCTGGTAGACGATTCTGATTAGAGACTGGAGGAGGCATTTATGGCGACGGTTTTGAGTAAATACGTTTGCCTTCTGCTATTTCAGAGAAAGTTCGTTGAGGGAGGTAGAAAGATGGCAAGCAAGAACGAACACAACGTCGATCGCGAGTTGCCAGAACAAAATGTTCAGCCCAGAACCGGAAGACAGACACATGGAGACATTCACCGAGTCCGCGGTGGTCCACCGGGATCAAACTTGGACATACGTGCAAGGCGGGCCACCTCGGGACAGCACTTTTCAATCCAGGAAACTAGACACGTCCACCGAGTCCGCAGGGAGCCACCGGAATCGAACTTGGATAGACGTACATGTCAGAGGGGCAGAACCGGAACCCAGGAAACTGGACACGTCCACCGAGTGATGTGTCTGATCCGCGGTGACGTCGTACTAAACCAATCACCGGGATTGGACTTGGGTTGGCGTGCATATCAGGGCAACATGGGAACAGCAAGGGGCAGAAGTGGAATCCAGGAAAGTGGAGATGTCCATTCAGTGATACGTGTGAGCCGCGACAACCCAGGGACATTCTTTGATCACTGTGAAATGTCGAAAGTTACGTAAATTAGTGTATCTCTAGAACATCAATATGACGACAGCAATATGATTGTTATGTTTTGTATTGAACATGAAATTACAATAGTTTTCTATGATTGTTGTTTATAATTATATTACCACGACTTTGACTAGTTTCCGCAGTGAAACTATCAGATGTCTAGCTTGTATCATTGTAATTGTGTATGTTTGTCGCTGCGCCTAGGGTCTGGAATGAACTCCCTATCACTTTGAAAACATCTGAAACTATTGCTATTTTCCGAAAAAAACTCAAGACATATCTATTCCAAATTGCATTCCCACCATAAATGTTCGGTTGTCCCTCGTTCTGATACTGACTTTTGCGCGTCCCTGTTTACGATTACGCTTACTGATTCTGTTTTGTTGCGCCTCTGAGCTCAGGTTCCTGAGGATATAGGCGCCATAGAAGTCAATTATTATTATTATTATTAAACATACCAAGTTGTTGTAAAATGCAATACTGCTTTCTCCAATATATATTCAATACATTTTAGCTTTATTGCTTCCTTTAGCTACACAATCCAAATATCATGTGGACAAAGAAGCCAACATCTGATTTATATTCCGAATGCATAATTTAGCGGCCTTCATAACATGCCAAGCTGCCCGACATTCATAGCAACTTTAAGTGCTACTACCTTGCTAATGCAAAAGTAGGACGCCACAGAATCACAACCTGTGATGCCGAGAGCCGAACAATGAGAACTAGGGCTTATAGTCTGCGTAATTGTCATGGCATCCTAAGTGACTTGAAAGAGATGAGAGATGGTGAACGATCATCTTCCTAATCTTACCACAACGAAGAAATGGCGGTGGGAATCAAGGAAGAAGAATATACAGAACAAGTCATACGTGATAAATTGGAGATGCACGCGACCCCGAGCAAAATTCAAATGGGCTAGTAAATATAGTTTTGGCTCACTCCTTGGTTAATGTCGACAAAATAGTACACACACGCACACGCACACGCACACGCACACGCACACGCACACGCACACGGACACGGACACGCACACGCACACGCACACGCACACGCACACGCACACGCACACTGTTTTAGCAGCTCTAAACTAGTTTATATATGTTATATGCCATTTTGCAAATTTTTTCTCAAATGTGCAATTTTTCATGCAGCTTGATATGTTATAAAATGATAGGTATGCTGATTGCAGCATGCCATTCGACTTACTTTATTGAGAAAGTTATGTCAATGATGAGTTAGTCTAAGTGTCAGTTTGATTGGCTAGCAAAATAATTGGTGCAATCATAGAACTGGAATTCCAAGTTCTTTTCCGTGATGTAGCGAGATCGACAAACGGTGACGCCATCTGGTGGATAATCGAGTATACGGTAGGTGTCGCGTGCGCCTACTAGAGAGGTGCGGTACGTATCTATCTCATTTTGTGTCTTGTCGATTAAATGTCTTTATGTTTCCGCAGGTAGTCCCCGGCGTTGTGTTATTTGTGCGGGGTTATCAAAGCACTATGAACTTCGGTCGCCACATAACCATGGGCTGGCTTAGGAATTTTTTTGAAATAACATTAGTATATTATACTACACATTGCACGAAAGCTTGCACCGCTCAACACAGGTAGCTACACTATATCGATGCCTATCTTGGTATGCGCTACAAAGCCTTCACAAGCGTGACAAGTTTTAATTACAGCGATTATTTCATTACAAAATAATATTACCAATATAAAGAATATTTGAAAGACTTATGGCTAATTTGACAAAACCTCACTCGTGGTTATATACGCCCATGATCCACGTGTTTATGCTGCTACTGAAAAGGTTGACAACACCCTAGAGTGTTTCGAACCTAGGTCAAAATAGTTATGTACAGAGGCGTATTTATTGGGCCATTAGGTCACGTCCCTTTGGTCTTGGGATACGAATGTTTTCGAGAATAACGTGTTGCCCATTACATGGTAGCATGGTGAATTAATGGGTAACTAACTAATGGGCGGGCGTTTAGGTAAGTGGGTTTATATTTGGTGCGAGGTGTGTGTTTGTTTTAAATAATATTCAAATGACAGT